>JBBPMH010000661.1:0-19182 GCA_038090235.1 Pulveroboletus ravenelii
GGGGGGCTGGAAGAAAAAAGTATGAGGGGGATGGGGAGGGGGGGGGGCTCTATGGTGTGAAAAAAAAAAAAAAAAAACATGGATGCAGTGACGAGCCGGCCGAGGTGCTAGGATAGCGATAGATCGGGGGTATATTCTACAAAACACGCGCAGTCGGGGGGGGGATGCTGTCCGTCACCGATGCACCTGTCCACCGCGTTCGGCCGAGTAGGTGTGCGTATGCCAGTTGTCCATGTCGCCCGGTTCGGGGACGGTGTGTGCAAACGGGGGGAGGGTAGTGTGGTAGTGATTCGACTGGCCGTTGTGGTTGTGGTGGTTGGACGACTGGGAGGGAGATGAGGGATGAGACGAGGGCAGATGGGATGGACGTACGGCATAATGCTCGTCCTCGACCTTGACGGATCCGTAGTGATTGGAGTGATAGTTGTTGGTGAGGGTGGTATGGGATAGCGAGCCAGGACGGCTGTTGACGGGTGAATGCGACGAGTGATTCATTTGGGGGGGCTGCTGGTGGGTGGAAAACAACAGTCATTAGAGGTTCGCAGAGGGGGGAGCACGTGGAGGGGGCAAGAACGATACTCGCCGAAAAGGGTGGACTGGAGGTGGAGCTGGAGCCCGAGGGGGTGTTGGGCAGCTGGTGGAAGGCGGGTGCGTGGAGGTTGAAGAGGGAGGAGCCGTTGCTGGAGACGCCATGGGCAGAGGACGAGTTGTGGGAGGGGATGTTGTTGTACTGGTGGGAGAGCGGCTGGGGGATCGTTAGGGGCGGGGGGCGTGGCAGGGTGTCGGGGTGGGAGGCGTCGGGGCCCTGTGGGGGGTGAGGCTGGGTAAGAGAGAGAGGGGGGGTGCATACGATGTAGAGATCGTCCATCTTTCGTCTCTTGAAGTCGCGGTCGCAGCTGCGGTTGTCGTGGAAGGAGTGGAGAGAGTGGCGTCTGTAGTCGGAGAGGTGTCTGTGGTCGGACTCGCCGAGGAGACGGCGCATTTCCTCGTTTTCTTTTTGGAGGCGGGTGTTTTCTTGTTCGAGCTCGCGAATTTTGACGAGTGGGGGTGGGAGAGCGGCGACCTGGTCTGGGGTGAATCCGAGTGCGGTCTGGAGCTTTGTGACGGTCTGCTCGAGCTGTTCGATGTAGGCCTTTCGCTTTGCGCGATGGCGAGCCTGTGCTTTTGCATTACGGCTGCGCTCTGGTCGATCAGGCGGTTGTGACGAGACGTGTTCAGCAGCGGCGTGCGCCATCGAGGCCATGTACGTGATCACGTAAGTTGGGAGGGAGAGGAAGAGGTCGGGGGACGAAAAGGAGGAATGAGAGTTATTATAGTTGGCAATCGCGCACTGCAGCATCTCAGACGCCCGGACGGGGGATCTCTCCTGGCTCGCCCGAAAAGAATCCGCTCCCTCGGATTCCGAATTATTCACCCCAACCCGACCCTGGTGGCAAACCTTGTCGCTCCCACTCCCTCTTGTCCACATCTCGAATCCAATCTGTACTCGTGGTCGTCGTGGTCGTGCCCGTAGTCATGGTCATCGTGGTGGTGGCCGTGGTCATGGTCCATCCCCGCGCCGTCCCCCGTCCCCCCCTCCTGGTCGTCCCGGCAGTTTGCGGTCGTCACCCGTGATGGCGGCGTTCCTCTGTTGATCCCCGATCAGCCAAATATTCTCTTTCGGGTTTGGCTCCGCTTTTCCTCTTTTGCTTCCCTCACATTCAAACTCCGCTATCTCCGCGACCCTCCGTCCCCCTTCACCGCTTTCGTTATCCTCTCGCCTTCGCTGAGTCGCCTCTTTTTCTGATGATCGAGGACTGAGACCCGGCGCCGTCGATCTGTCGCACCTCGACCATACGCCTATATCCTAGATACATGCAACCCGGCCGGACCTTTCACCCGTGTAAGATCCGTGCGACACCCTCCCGAAGCACCCCCACTCTAGAAAAAAAAAAAAAAAATTGTCCTTGCCCCACCTCAATTCAATCGGCGTATGCCGACACCGTGAAGTTCCCACGCCCACGCCCGGCTGTGCACGTCGCCATAGATTGATCGCACGATGCTGCCTTGCACGAACCCTCATCGGGTTTGAACTATCCATTAATATACCGCTGCTGTCACTCTCTGCTCGATCTCCTTCATAAGCCCATCAGTACGTGATATCCCCCCACCAGCATCCTATCATAGCCCGTTCCGACACTCGACGCTTGTCAAGCGTAACCTACGTCTAATTTACCGTCGAGGGAGGAGGGAGGGGAATTTGAGCGGGGTCAATCTGAGACCCAAACGCTCGTCCGACTCGCTTATAAATTATTATCTGTCACACTTCCAGACCCATTCGGCAACTTGGGCCCGCGCTGCGCAAGGAAGGTCAGGAAGAGCACGGATCGTGATGGCTGGATCCAGAGAGAGCTCTAATTCTGGGACCACCAAGGAGCCGAGTACCCCGTGCCGAAACTGACCCGTCCCCCCCTCTTCCGCCCCCCCCTTTCCTTGAATGGCAAGCACATTGTCAACGGGCGGATGTGGCGACATATCCTTGGATCTCTTTTTTTTTTTTTTTTTTGTTTCGCCTGTTTGATGCCGCCCAATCTGTATTCATATATTCATACACCGTGACGCCGGCGCGCCACCCTATTCAATCGCGATGGCCAATCAGAGCAACCCGCCACACACATACACACACATACACACATATATACCACACATTGGATCATCCGACGGGCGGTCCCCATATCTGATCGACCTCTGAAACACGCTGGCTTCTTTTTCAACCCTCGTGGGTAGTACACACTCTGAGACGGGGCCCGTTCAAATCGCTTGGATATCGATCGAAACGACCGACGACGGGTCACGCGCACTGTACCTGCGAACCTGAACGTGTGTTGCTGTATACATATCTATTTAACGCTCCGACCCCCGTCCTGGCCCAAAAACAAAAAAAATGGGAAAAAAAATTGGAATGGCGGCGGCGTATCGCACAGAAATATAACCATACACGGTTAGTCTCAAAAGCCTCGTGGAAAGGTGCCTCGTGTCAACATCAACAAAAAATACAGAAACGGGTTCGACAGTCCCTGGGCTTTTTTTCGTGCTCTGAAATGATCGTGATCATATGATCGGGGAGGGAGACGGAGAGCTGGCGCGAAAACGACACAACGAGGATAAAAACAGACTATCGGAAATAGACAGTCAACAGGACGCGCGCGACAACAACAACAACATAAATTGCCCCCTTGGCACGAGCGCACTGAATAAGACTCGAGAGGGAGAGGGGGGAAGCGAAGATTGGAATGGGAACAACTCGAGACGTAACGTTAACATGAAACGGCCATCAGATGCGCAGAAAAGAACACGTACCTTGGTCTTCGTATGTAAGAATGAACTCGTTAAGGCAACTCTCGTAGGTCGTTCTTTTCATTATCTCGCTCCCCCCCCCTCCCCCAAGAGGGTATAGTGACCGATCTCCGAGTTGGAGGGGAGGAGGGAGAGGCCAAGTCAGCTGATCAAGCGTCCCCCTGGAAATTGAAACGGCCCCATCTAGGTGCTAGGAGAAAAAAAAAATACGAAAACAACATTAGTCCCTACTTTCCATTAGATCTTAACCCAGGGTTTGTATCTCCGTGTGCGCATACCAATCGAGCAACGGTGAGAAAGTTTTTCGAGACGACGCTCAACCCCCGACGCACGACGACGGTGACAATGATCCAACGATCAAAAAAAAAAAAAAGGGTATCAGAGAAAAAGGAAAATAATAAGGGTAATGCAACGAGCCGGCGGTCTGCTAGCGCCACGATACATCCTTGATCGAGTTATGTGCAGACAAAGGTGGAAGGAAACGTGAGCGGAACGACCGAGAGATCCAGCGTAAATGCCATAAGCCCCCTCCCCCCATCGCAAAAGCATGTGAGCCCTGTGCCTGTATTGCCGGCTTACCCTCCCAGTCGCCCAACTTGTCCGTCCGTCGTGGCGTCCCTCGTAAACCCCTGGGGTGAGATAATCAGACGTCGGTGGGGCCCGGCGATGGGAAGACATGCGTCGCCAAACGGGCAGGGTAGCATGCGCGCGAGTAAAAAAAAAAAAAAGTCTGGGAGAAAAATCAGCGTTCGCCAGACTGCCGAAGTGATGTGATGGCCATATGTGGGAAGCAGGCAGTCCGTGCAATCTATCAAGGGAGTTGATGGTTGAGCTGGCGGTGACTTGGCGTTCAAAGACCAATACGCGATTGGGTCGGGTCCCTGGATATCGGGTGCTAGTGGCTGCGCATCCAGTTCGGGGATTGCCACACAAAGATACCAACACTGCCAAGGGCGTTGTGCGCCATTCCAGCCCAGGTATGTATCCCTGGTGCAAAAGACTTATCAGGCCAACCAGCAAAGAAAGAAAGAAAAAGACATCATAGATCTCCTCAGAAGACGCACTACCCGTACATCAAATAACTACTCTTCATCGTCCGATAGCACGAGCCGCCCTTTCCTTGCAGGCCGAACAGCCGCAGACGTGGGCGATGGTGTCCCCCCCTGGTGCTCAGAGTCGCTCGAAATGTGGATCGTTTCATCTACCGCTGCAGGCTTGGGCTTCTGGACTAAGCGCGGCCTCGGTCGCATTTTGGCCGTGCGCACAGGGGACGGCGACCGACTCTTCCGCACTGACCCGAGGATCTCATCGTCGCTGTCGGAATCGTCCGAGAATACTTTTACAGCGATAGCTCCCGGATCGTCCTCCTCTGCACTCGATAAAACAGCATCTTTCCCCTTCTTCCGCCGCTTCTTCGTCCCGCCCGGGCGCATCGTCGCGATCTTGCCGCTCTCAGCGGCAGCGCGCGCCATTTTCTCCCGCAGTACCTTTTCCCTCTCGAGGAAAGCCTCCATGTCGCCGTACTCTTCATCGCTATCTTGGATAAATTGAGCGGACTTGTACTTCTTTTCTTCCTTCTTCTTCTTCTCCTTCTTGCGCCGTCGGGGTTCGTCATCAGGAAGCTCGGCGTCGGAGCCGAGTGATGGCGATCGCCGCCTGCGGCGTCTGCGCATTTTCCTACTGAGCATCTCGCTTGCCTTCTTTCCCTCTAAATCGATTGGGCTCTGGAGGTACTGATCGACAACGTTCAATCGCTCCTGAAGCACGGACGGCACCATCACGGCGGGCACTACCCACTGAAGCTCTTCGGCGTCTACAAACACAGCTGAGAAGAACAACCCCAGAAACACCCAACATACCTTCCACGGCCATCGTAAATTCCAGGAGGCGGAACACAAGCTTAAGCCTCGCATTCTTGGTAGCAGCGTCTGCATAATCATCATTAATATAGGGGATTTCTGCATCGTTTTGCTCAGCGTCTCCCACGCATAACCAGAGATGGCCTTGCGTACCATAGTCAGTGAACTTGGAAATGGCATCCCTGGAAGGAGGGGCATTCCTTCGCAGACCATCTTCGATCTCGTCGGCGCCGTCATCCCGATTGTTGAGATCCGTCTCATCGACGATCCGTTGGCGCTGGCGGATGACTAACACGAGAATCTGGACCGACCCACCACAAACGGTCCCTCAGCCTTGTGTCGCCAACGTGGCGGGGCGTGTTTACTTACGTCCTTCACCCACTCCGCCAGCTCAGACTTGCCTTCTTCAACGAGCGCAGCAACAGCAATGCCGATCTGTTCGCTCCAAGAATAGCCCTTCTTGATTTGGACCTCCCCTGAGAAGTCACCGTCTTGCTCCGCCGTATCCTGTTGATGACTGGGCTTCTTCTGCTCAGGTTCTCGGCTGGAGTACTGTTTCCAGTGTCCGCGGTTCATAGGATACCACGCCTACGTTGCGAAGGGACCGGAACTCGATAAGCATTGCAAACAGCGGGCAGTAGATAAGCTAATATGAATGCCTCACCTCAATCATGAGGAATGGTTCTTCCTCCACGATTTTGAAGAACTTCCGTAATACAAACGTTATCAATTGTACGAGATCCTTGTACGACTGGTCCTTCGGAAGCGACAGTTGATCGTCGAGGATCGATTTGAAGAGATGCATAGTTGAGACCTGTTGACGTACACATAAACGCGCATTAGGGGACGAAACTGCGCTCACGTTGAAATACAACCCTTCTGCCTTTGCTCTTACAACTTGTCTGGAAATCAGGTTCACAGCCCTCTTCATTAACTCCGGAGAGTCGAACTCCTTGTAGCGCGACAGGTAGGTCAGCAATGTCCGCGTAATCTCGGAGTGAGCAAATTTCTGCCACCGGACCAATCATGTTCATCTTTGTCAGTCCGGAATCGTGCGGCGCATGCATGCTCAGCCACGTACCATCTCGAAGGCTTCAAAAGTGAATATTGTCTCACGGACCATATCTTCCTCCTCTCCAGTGTCACCCTCATCTTCAACGTCAGGCACGCCATCTTCTTCTAATGCACTATTCCCTTCACAACCGGACCATGTTGATGCTATTGAACAGAGACGTAGAACCATAACTTGCCTTTGCCTTTCTTTTTTCTGGTCGCCTTCTTTCTCACGTACGTCGCACCGCTGTTCTCCTTCCCCCAGCGCTCCAGCATGCGCAAAAGTGCATAAGCCAAATATACGCTCGAGTTAAGGTAAGTCAATGATTGTGTTCCTTCCTTGTAAGATCGCAAGCTCTCCAAAGCAATATCAAGGACCTCGCCGTTATAGATCAGTTGCTGTTGAAGTAGCCGTGCGGCGTCGTTGAGATCAGGATCGGAGATTACCGATGAAGACATGTTGTCGATCAAGAGAAGGAGTTGGGTTAGGCATTCTATACCCGCTTGCAATTCGTTCCACATCTTGGGCTAAAAAAACCAAACAACAAATACGCCACCGATAAGTTTCGAAAGAACACCGAAAATTAAAAGCGACATGCAACGAACCTTTTCTTCCATCGC
This sequence comes from Pulveroboletus ravenelii, assembly GCA_038090235.1. Lineage (NCBI taxonomy): Eukaryota > Fungi > Basidiomycota > Agaricomycetes > Boletales > Boletaceae > Pulveroboletus > Pulveroboletus ravenelii. The sequence goes on from JBBPMH010000661.1 coordinate 6,870, forward strand.
CCCCCTCATTCGTTTCAGGACCCAAACGATCCAGCTTCTATCAGTGACCTCCGCGACAAGCCCGAGATTCCACCTCTGGTGGCCATCGACGTTACCCTCCTTGGATCGCAGGTTAAGGAAGAACTCGAGTAGCCACTTGGTAGTGTACAACAAACGAAGATGATCTTTTTCTGTGATCTTGAGCCGCTCCGACCTGACGTCCTTCAACAGTGGAGAAAGAAACGCTACGATGAAGCGGAACACTATGAGGACCAAGCCAAGATAGGAAGCGGCCAAACACACGATTAAAACAGGACTCTACAAACTCCTTCGCGAACCCCTGTAAGACCAGTCTGGCCTCAAAGGAGAGACTATCCTCTCTGGTCAACTCGTCGACTTTGTTGGCTTTCCGAGCTCTTCGATGCTTTGTCATATCCAATATGCTTCCTGATTCTTGAGTAATCGCCGCTTGGCGGTGAAAAACCAGCGGCCTCGAGGACGGCCCCCTTTCGGAGGCACCGGCTGTGGCCGAAGGCTCAGCGTTATCCCCACTGCGGTCAACGGACGCCTTCTTGTTGGGATTAAGCCGAACAGCGATGGTTGTGCCAAATCGCGAGTGCCGAGATGACGCATTGCGGGCAATGTCCCGCTTCCTCTTGTCCTCGGCGGCCAAGAGGCGATGCAGATTCTGGGCAGGTTGCTACATGAATTTCATTCAGCACTTTGTTCTAGACGCGGAGGATGTAACGAATCACCTTTGATTGGTCAATGGCCAATGCGGTGGGCTTGATACCCCGAAATAAGAGATAAAAAATTTCCAGAACGAGTGTGTTTGATGCATTGAACAACGGATCTTGATCATTGTTGGCGGCAATAGTGAGCAACAGGTCGAGTGTGTGTGTTTCGGACAATGCCTTGACAAGCTTCGTCTGAAGGGAAGAATATTCCGCTTGATCGGCGCTGAGATGCATATTGGGAGGGAGGTCTTTGATAAAAACAAGATTGCGGACAAGATGGAGCACGACATTGACAACCTGGCCGTCACGCTCCTGGCGTTCTTTCGCGGGTTTTGCCAGGGGAGGCAACATGATACCAAACAGGGCGCGCATGACACCGGGCTTGAGCAGAGCCGCCTTGTAGTGTAGGTGACTCAGCGTGAGCTGCGTGTAGTCCGTGCCTCTGTCCAATTCCTCATCCAGCTCTCGAAGCTCCTCGGCCATGTCGATGGGCCAGGTCATTGCGGTGATAAGATCCGCACACGCGATAGCACACCTGTCCTCGACGTGTCCTTTACCCGCGGTTGCGAGGAGGATGGGAATTAGGTCGTTTGGGAGGACTCTCGTCTCCCAGAAGATCCGCGCAACGGTACGTTCGTCGTCGGTATCGTCTTTTCGCCACAACTTTTTGAGATCCCGCAGGCATCCGCTTACCTCGTCTCCCATGCGGTACACGCCGCCCTCGTAGCCACCAAGAGCATCCACAACACGCCGCGCAATGGGCTCGAGGATTCTGCGGCGAGACACATGTTCTTGGTCGTCAGACTGGTCCGAATGTATCGAGATCACGTCGCCGTCCATGGCAGGGGTGTACTTTGACAGGCGTGCGAGTTTGACACGACTAGTCACATCACGTGGATCGTGACCGTATGACTGTCAGGGAAACAGGGTTTTTATAATCAGACAAGCCTCACTACTAGCGGCGGGCTCTTCTTTCAGGGTCGTACACTCCTGTTCAGATGTTCAGGTTCGGCTCCCACAATTGTCCACGCGGTTAAATCATTTCCGTGCTGGACGCATACGGACGAATCTCACGGATGATGATTTGACCATTTGACCCAACGAGTGCACCCCCAATCTTCTTGTGATCAAAATCAATGGTCAGCTGCACATACACCTGCAGTACCCGGCTATGGTTTCCCGTGCTTCTTGTCCGCTTTCGCAGCCTCCTTCTCCTTCTTCAGGCGTTCCTTCTCCGCGTCCGCCTTGGCGATCTCATGCGCCCTGTCGTTGAGACCAAGTCGGTTGCGAGCGATCTATAGTGTGGTCATGCCACCGAATCAAAGGCGACTTACCCAAGTACCCACCTCGATGGCGTAGAATTGCATCCGCGTTACTGCGTCCCAGTCGTAGAGTCAGCATGGACACCAATAAAAAATTGGAACCAACCAAAAATGGTGTTTGTCTCAGAATACTGCTGGGTTGCGTCTGTACGTATAAGAGAACCAAAGTTGAAATCCTTTACTTTGGTTTCATATCTGCCCAGGGGAGCATTGGTGAGTATCCACATATCACACGGGGATGCGCAGTTGTGTGGCGGCGTTCGGATAAGATAACGAATGACAAGATGGACGTACTGATTAATGAAATCTCTCCACTTCTTCTTTCCCTCCTCACTTTTGAGCCAGTCTTCGTCAAGTTTCAAAAGTTTCTCATGCCCTTCTGCATTAAGTTCAGGAAACGTGGCAATGGTGTGCTCAAAGATGTCATCGTCCAGCCTAGCTCGACAGATTTGTTATTCAAGTGAGGCCTAAATTATGTGAACCCATCCCACCAACCTCGACAGCCTGAGCTCACGCGGCGGAATCTTTTCAAGCAGGTTCCAATAGGTCTAGATGGGATCGGCGGTCGGAGCTAAACACGCAGGGTATCATGACCTAAAAAGCGGCACGCAAACTTGCCTGCGCATGTTCGACAGCCTTGACCGCGAATCTAGACGCGGACACAGATTCGTCAGCGCGACAGAGTCGACCCACCGCGGCAAGCGAGCACGCACTGTTTTTCGATCTTCACCCCTCATATGAGCAACGTGATTTCAACGTGCTAGGGCAAGCATTCGGAGAGCACGCACCTCGATGAGGTTCTGAGCCTTGTTCGGATCAAAGCTTTGGGTCGACATCGTGCTAGTTTACGTCTGGCGAGTTGGGCTTGACCGTGGGCCTTACACAGTGAACAACAAGACGACCCGGTCGTATCAAACAGCGTGCAAAGGATTGGTGTGAGTGCGTGCATGGTGTCCATCTCACGAAAATGGGCCATTCCGAGGTTAGGGTTAGGGTTACAGGGCTCTGCCTCACTCAGCCTTCAAGCAATCATACTCAAGCAATCCAGCGTGTCAAGTCCTATCAGCTATGATTTCGTCTTCCCCTTGTTGTCCATACCCAACCCAAAACGTTTCAACTTCTCAAAATACTTTTGTACACGACTTGCAACCTGTCTTGGGGTCCGCCGCCCTCCCATCGCCTGCGAGATTTTGGCCCACCTGCCACAGTCGTGAGTCTACTCATAGAGCATCATTCACGGAGACACGCACCGGTTTCTCTCTCCGTCGGGAATCTCATCCAGAAGGCGTTCGAGAAGGTGCTGTTCAGAAATGGACCATGCTTGCTTGTAGGTGTCAGGTCTATTTGCATCCATATCTGTATTTACTTCGGACGTGGACAACGGTTCCGCCTTCGGTTTACGGACAAGGTCGTTGATCTCCGCGACGTCACGACAACGTTTGCCGAGGCTTTGTGATGATATCGGGGGGAGTGAGGTAGGCGACGGCTCAGCCTCCGTCAGCGCTGTCAAAGCCCGAGACTGGAGTTTCAGAGATGGTTTACGTGTACGAGAGGGCCGATCGGCGTTGTCCCACCGGGAAACGATGGGTTGACGGGTTCTTGGCGGATTCTGTAATCTCGCACACTGCGCAGCATCTTGGAGGGGAAGTGTTCCCCCGCTGTCAACATCCACCGAGTCATTGGTCCGGTCTAGGAGGCTGTCCAGTGACATAGATAGGCAAGATCGCGGCGTCCCCATATTCGCATCCATTTCTGCGTTTTCATCCTCAACGTCATGTCGGACGAATACCCCGTTAGGTCCTTCCTCGAGTTTGCACCCGGCAACTAGGTCTGTTCTAATATTGCGCTTCTTCAATTCTCGAATTTTTGCGCGTGCGCGTTCGCGTTTGCGCAGGGTGGTTATAGGCTCTCGGATGACTGGCTGCTGATGGTGCCCTTCATCTCCGTCTTGAGAGAAAGGGGATGGTAAATTGGGAGTGGGGATGTGATTATAATCGTTCAACGATGATGGGTTAACGTGAGGATTAGAAGTGACCGTAGGATTGGGAAACGGGACCGTGTCAGCAGAGGCAGACAAGTTTTCAAATACAGGGTCGAGAATGATTTTACGCGCATCCTTGACGAATTTCTGAAGAACTGAAAATGGAGATCGTTGGGTATTGGAAGCGACAGTTCGTTGAGTCTGGTCAATTCGAGTTCGGATGGCGAGGGTACGCAGTGGCGTTGCATCTACAACGATGAGTACGACAGGTGATCAGGGGTTTGACGGTGAATGCAGACCACTTGACGAAAACGCTTCCCAATCAATATTGGCCGGAAGGGACTGAGCAGGATGATAATCCTGCAGTTTTGATATCTGGTCTTCAATCCTCAGCAGCTGGGACGTGGACGCACAGTTCTCCTACGTTAATGTACCCAGGGTCACTGATGAGGCGGCGCGACGAATGAGGAGAACGGGATACCTGAAAGTTGCTGCGATTCACGAAGTGCTCCGGAGACACGAGAGCCTCTACCTTGAGTTTTTTTAACCTTTCGATATCAGCCTGTGTTCGTGCGAGTAGGGTTCTCTGATGTTGTAGGTAGGCAGAGAGCGCCTCAAGCCTGGTATGTGAGATGAAATGAACCCCGAGGAGCGAACTGTGGACAGACACGTACGTCTCTGCGCGTCTTGAATCCATGAATGGCCCCTGGTCGTCGTCGTGGTCATTGAATGAAGGTCTACCGTTAGGAGAGACCCACAGTAAGCGTCGCCGTCAGCGCCGACCATGCCGCCCGCCCAAAATTTCTCCCAAGGTGGGTGAGATCAAGTTAATTCTGCTTTAGGCAGGTTCTTCCCATGCCTGTCGTGGACTGGGACGGCTATCTTCCCCCCGCACTCGGCCTTGCGGACTCGTCGTCGCCCACAGCGAGCAAGCGGTAAACTCGTCCTAGCTCGCCGTGCAGCGCGATGTCCTCGCAATCCCTCAACAACACCTCCTCATCGACCTCCCTCTCCCCGAGCATCGCCAATCTGAGCGCCCTCTCCTCCCCTAAGCCATCCCCAGAGTCCATCCAACGTGCTCAACAGCGACGTTTTACCGCCCCATCCCAGCCACCTCCAGCGTCACTAGGCCTGGTGCAGTCCTTTTTTACTTGCTCAGTGAACCAACCTAGCTAATCGACACCGAATAGCCAGAGCCCGTTTACGGACATCGGCCACCCTCTCCCCGTAGGCCACACTCGCCCTTTCGTCGCGACTTTCTGCCGAGAAGAAACTCACAAGACAGCCAATCTGGCGATGAGCATGACGGAGACGACGACGACGACGACGACGAAAACGATGATGCTGACGGCAGGTGGGCGCGTAGCCAGTCCCCGACGGCGTCGATGACCCAGTTCGCGGCCAACCTCGCACATCGGGTTGGCTCGCTCATCAGTCCTGCACCAGGGAGTCGGGCCCTCCCATCCGATGCCGAGCTGGAGGCAGAAGCACAGCGAGAACGCGACCGAAGTCGGCGTGAAGCTGAACGGATACTCACCCGAGAAGCAGAAGGGCGGCGCGCGGTGGAGGAACGCGTCTTAGCCATGATGAATTCTGGGTCTCCCAGTTCATTACCTCCCCCACGTGGTAGATCCCAAACGCTACCTAACCCCCCTTCACCTGCCTCGTCCCCCAAGGATGGCGTCGCAGGCTGGTGGCAGGCCACAAAGTCGAGGCTCACCCCCACCAAGGACAAGGACAAGGAACCCCTTACGCCTGCCCAACAGGTGATCCACGAAGCTAGATCACGTTCAAATGAAGAGAAAAGTGACAAGGGCAACGATAAGGAATGGCCTATGTCTTCTTCGACCAAGTATACAGACCCTGCATACCTCAGTCTTAAGATGCCCCCCAGTAGCTCTACCCCCCGAGGATCTTCCTCTCCTACATCGCCTACTCCAAACAGGACACCGGTTAGGTTGTCACCTGCCCCGGCGACACATCCTATTAATCTCTCACCGATCTCCCTCCAGCGAGGTACGTCTCCAGGTGGATCCTCTGCACGTGAACAGCCTCCCATGTATGCGTCATTTACTCCCTCCGGGACTCTGGATGTCCCGGGAACGCTGTTGGTTGTGGCCAAGCGCTTTGAAAAACTTGAACGCTGGGCTGTGTCCCATGTACGTGCCCTCGAGGAACGCATGGGAGATGTCGAGCGCTGGCTCGTCGACAAGGAAAACGAACGGACCAAAGAAAAGGAACAAGAAAAGGTGAACGAACCAGCGAAGGTCACACATTCACCAGAAATAGACTTCGGGGCGGTCAGAGACGACATCACCGAACTTCAGGGGCGCATCACCGAGCTTGGGCGAGAAATGGCACGTTTTGCGACATCTCCTGCCGTCCTATCCACTAACAAGGCAGCTCACGAATCTCCCGAGTTGCGTTCAGCTCCTCCAACCGAGTCAATGATCGTGAGCACGCACGAGTCTTCGTTCAACTCAGCATCCTCCGCTAGCCCACCGGGCAGTGGAATGAACACACCAGTTATGGATCTTCTCTCGACGCCTCGCCGCGTCCCTTCACTCACAGCCCGCGAGTCCACGAGCCCCCCTCTTTCCCGTATCGGACCATCAAGGACCCCATCCAGAGCGGGCACACGCCTTCCATACCCGACAGGGGACTACGCTAGCCCCAGCGACATCATCTCCCCAACGCACACCCCTGCCAGCTCTCCTCCCCCACCTTCACGACCATCCATGGCTATCTCTGGCCTCCCTCCAATGTCCCCTCCGTTTGAATTTTCCATACCCGCGTCGCCACCTACACGCATGATGTCTCCCATTCCGAGCGGCCTTCCGCCTCCAAGTATGCAGAGCGCCAGACGAGGCAGCGTCAGTCCAACGCCGCTTTCTGGCGGGAGAAAACGCTACACGGTCGCGCTAGGCAGCCCCATCGTCGCCCCGCCAGAGGTGGAGGCCGAGTACGAACGGGAGAGGGCGAAAGCGTTGATGGGTACCGCCTATTTCTCAGCGACGACGGAAAGCAGCGAGGATGACGATGAAGAGCACGGCGACGATGAGACAGTTGGCAGAAAGGGTGCCGCGCGTGCAGCAGCTGCGGCGAAGCTTGCGGGCACGGAAGGCGAGCACCCCGGGAAGGCTGCCTCGACGGTGTCACCGATCCCAAGGGCGAGAACACAGTCGACATGTGGGTCACCGTCTTTACAAAGCAATCAGGCCGCTGTGTCGAAACACCGTCTGAGGTCGCAGTCCACGGACTTTCGGACGGACCATAAGGCAGTCGGGGATTTCAACCAACCTAACCGGTTCGTCGATCCGCTGGTCTTGCGACGGCAGTCCAGGACCGAGAAAAGCAAGGACAATAAGCCATTGGTAGGCGCTGGGAAGAAGGTCCCTGTTGGACAGCTGGTTGCGTTCTTCGACTCTGAGAGGAGTAACCATTGACGCATTTTCGTTACGTTTTGGTACTAGTCAACTATTATACCCAGCCCGTCGAGGGCAACTGAACTATTGATGGAGGGCAGAACGGTACTGAGTCTGTCACAGAACTTTCGAATCGCAATATTGTAATTTTTTTTTTTGCAAGTGCAACCTAATATTCCCTGTATTGAGCCAATCCTCGATCTCTGGCTCTTCAACTGACCATGTTTGATATTCCTTGAATTCGTGGCTTGTTTCCGCAATGTTTTTCAACTGCCTCAACTGCAGGCTTTTCTTACCGTCCTAACTCCTAAGCGGACGTGCCAGCAAGATCTTGTGTGCTCATCTACTTCGCTCGGACTTGGATTTTGCCACTTAAACTCGGCCAAGCAACCCAGGTAGGAGAGGAAGTAGCGACCAAACCTTCGGAGGGGAATACAAAGCTTGTATTGTTTGTGCTATTGTATGTACGCTTGCTTCGATCTACTGGTACTATTCACCACAGCATCGCGTCGTGATCATTATGATTAGCAACATTATTTCTACTTCTCGCGCTCCAACTTGACGCTGGGCGTCGAGGACATCCTCCTTTGTTCTACCTCCAGCTTCTCCCTCAGAACCACGTCTCATTAGTCTAAAAATGTGTGTTCCCGGCCTGCCAGTGAGATGTTTTCTCAGACGGCAGATTTCCGGGAGGTCGAGATCGACCAGCGAACACTAGTGAATACTCTCTCTCTCGCTACCCTCCCGCATTCGATAGCACGCTGTTCCTCGAACTCTTGTGTCAGATCTTCGCTAACTCGCCGTGCAAGTACTCCGAGAACTCATCCAAAATGGAACCATACCAGATCTCAATACAATCAAAGTAAGCTTCAGTTAGTCCGGTAAGAACTCGGTTCACCTTTAACCTCGTGATAGATACGCAAGTAGGTCATCGAAGACAGCGGTGTGGGTTCAAAGGAGAAGGACTGGGAGAGGCTTGGCATGGGGGGGGGAATGATCGGACAGTATGTCGAATGGCACATGTTCCCGCTTTCTATATCTGACGATCATTTTCGGAGGTAGAGGGATATTGGTGGCCCAGCAGCTCAGTGATATGACAAGGAGGAGAATTTTCTTTTCGGAGAAATACGGTCATGCATCCGCGCCTGAGCTACTTTTACTGAGGGATGATGTGCGTAATCTCGGACTCCCAGTTCTTTCATTGCCACAGATGCCGGGCATTTTGCAAAGTGCTGCAGACAGATTTGGTTTTTTCCCAGTGGAAGCACTCATCGAATCCCCGCGAGCCGCTTCGGATATTCGGTGCTGCGCGCTTCACTACCTCTTGACGAACCTCGAGAAGCATTTCAAAGCTTACAAGTCCGACGACTTTTCTGACGCGCACAGTTGTTATCATGCCTCTACAGGTGTTTGCGTCACCCGTGTAGAGGGAGCAGATTTGCGACACTTCCAACCAGGATCTCTCTTGACAGTGCCTACATTACAAAGCGCTTGGATATAAATATCGCGTTCAGCTCAGAAAACGTAGCATGTACACAGGCAAAATACCATAGATAAAATACATATCCGAGTGACTGTCCGAGCTACACTATTCCCTAAATCCTGACACTCCACCCATGATGCCAGCACTAGGACTCACCCCTGTTCTACCCAAAACCCTCGTTCAAACATGGTGTACATCACCTTCCAGCCTGTCAAGTAGAGCGGCTTCTGATTCACTCCCATCCCCCTTTGTGACCTGATCCTGCCCTGGGAAAACATCCACAAGGCCAATTGCAGATGTGACCATGTTTTCACTAGCAACGGGTTGCGGCAAAGTACCAAATCCGGTGTCAACGTCCTTCCAGGGGAGACTAGGACCATGGCTATATAGCCGTCGCAGGTTGATGATGAAGCGAGGCATCAAGCAGCACATGACCATACTTGTGCAGAGGGTCAGGAAGTACAGACGAGTTTTATCGGTTGTAAGTTTGTCCATAAACACGACATTGAACAAGGTGCTCCTAAAAGGTAAAAGAAAAATTGAGTGGGTTTTTAGCTTCGGACAAGATCAACAAGAGAATGTGATGATGGTGGGGAGAGGGGGGGGAATGAGGCATACGTAAGGAAGTAAATAATTCCATCTTGCATGAATTGCTGAATGTACCGATTGGGCTGCCATTGTTTGGTTGCTCTGTACATATCAACCGATTGCATCAAGGTTATGGTGAGAGCGAGAAGCAAAAGTGTGCCGCTAAGAAGAAATCGTGGGATTTTGTCATATATGAGGATCTTGGGTGGGGTTTTACTCCATGCAGCCATGCAAGAGGTTTGGATCTCTGTGACTTTAAGGGCCAGGTAGCCAACTCTGTTAATCAGCAATCCAGGCAGTCTAGTTCAGGACATACTCGTGACCATTGTGTTTGGATTGCTGGTGATAGCTGCAAAAACAAAGGAAGAAATGACCTGTGGGATGTAGAAGAGCAAGAGGACAAAAAGAATTGTTTTGTGCTGATGCCACATTGCATATACCCTCAGGATCATCACAACTGTAATTGAAGTCTCAGTCAATGGAAGGGAGTAAGGGGTAAAGTGTAACATACAATCAGCAGCATTGTAAAACAGTGGAAAGGCCCATGAAGATACCACATATAGTGTGGCACCTTTCAAGCATAAATGTATCAAAATAATAGTGCAGAAGGACACAATCAAATCACCTACACCTATAGAGGTGTCATCAGTACAAGTTTCAATTGGAATTGGATGCATACATCTAAAAGATGATAATGGTCATCAGTGACAAATAAGACAAGAAGCAGAAAAGCTGACTGTGATAGGGCCATGGATGAAGGTACTTGTATCTGTGAATATACCACATCAACTTAGTTGATGACAGATTTAGCTCCGAACTCACCAAGTACATTAACACTGGATCACAGACTCACCATTAGTCTGCAGTTTGACATGGAATACAGAAACCATGGACCTACATGAGCCACAAGAGGCCAATGTAGCGAACCTTTGAAACTATCAACTTGGAAAAATACAGCAGGTGTCACATGAACACACACTATAACAAAATTCACAGAGACCCATGTCCAGGATTGGCACTGTGGGGCTGTCAGGGGCCTAGTTCTTATTCAGTAATTATTGCTGCCTTGCCCAAATATACTCTATCTTTGAATACTGTCAGCCCAAAAATATGATGAGAAGAGTCAGATAACATGCCTCCTGTGAAAAGTTGAGGACTGCAGTAGCAAGATTATTACTTTAGAATAGTAGGGTGGTGTGCACTGCATATATCATTACTCACAATAATCATATGTGACAGCAGTGAGTACGAAAACTGGGTTGCCCTATGAGATTACTATAATCATTTGCCAAAGGTTTGAATGCTAATCATACCGGAACCATAGTTTTTGTTCTGGAGGAACTTCAGAATAGACAGGGAGTTGGAAGACATAGGGAGTAGGGGAGAGGAATGAATGGGGATTCAACAACAAACAAAGATTGAGACTCAAGGAGATGGATGGGGGTTGAACAGCAGCAATTCAGTCCTGGGTTCCCCTGGCAGTTATATCTTCCACTCGGCGTGTTAAGTATTTGGATCAAAACTCTTTTGAAATGAGTGAGGTACAATCATATGATGTTTTTGATATCACAAGGTCCAAATGGGTGAGTGCTGCCGACTGAAGGCAGTACGAGAGTACATCAGATGCCCTGACTCCTGCAAGGATGGGACAACGCTATCATTTATATCCACAATGATTCATAAGACATTGGAGAGGCCCGACACTCACTGAGGCGTATGGTTCTATCATCAGGCCTACCACGTACGATGTGTTTGACCATGCGTAGGTCGGGCAGAGGGGGCGCACCTCGCACGTATCGCTTCTACCCCACTCGGCCAGTGCAGCCCCCTGCATAGCAGTGTTCCCAGCCCCTGACCTCTCTCCCTGATTTGCAGTACTGCCGCAACGTCACGTCCTGCCAAGATATTAATATTAAATTACCCAATAAACAAAATCGGCATCGAATGGCATATCTGTGTGAGCGAGGTACGGTGCATAAGTACTATAGCATGCTCAGGATATAGGGCTTACCTCCAGTCTCATAAGTTTACTCGACCGGAGGGAAAAAGAGGGCACAAGGCAGACGGCGCATAGCACATACTAGTCCAATCGTGCCAAAAAAGGAAAGTATAGTAGACTACTACGAAACGGGCTATCTGTGCCCATACGGCCCCTACCGTGACCTCTGTCCGAATCCAGCCCCATTGTAGGACACTCTTCCCAATACCGAACACCAAAGTATTCATATAATCTACGGCCACCGCAGCCTAATTTGGGAACTACGGAGGTGACACAGAGCATGACCAGTGACCATCGAAACGTGGCGTATCTTTGAGCACGCCAGCGATCTGTCATAATGAGCGATCACACTGCCATTGCGCGCTCCACAGCTGCCTGCTGCCCAAGAAGTCACGCAAGCTGTTGTGCAATAACAGGTCATATTAAGAGATGGTTGCCTTGGTACGTGCCAAGCTCCTCCCACGTACCCACAGCACCTCGGCGTTATCACCTTGAAGCCACATCTCTGCCTTTATCCATACCATGGCTTGTTTGTACGCTGCCTCCCTGCCCCGTCGACAACAATTAAAGCCTTGAAATAATTTTTCTTTCTTGCATCTTCGGCAGTACAGCTGGAAATAGACGTTTGGGCACCAGTGTTTGGACACCATGATCTCACTTACCAAATCTAAGACATACTGTGCGCAGTGATCACTGTCCTCGTCGCTGCTCACGAGTGCACTCTCCATCCTCCAGCTTTCATGTACTCAGTAGGGTCGAGCAATCTGGATGGCTTGGTCCCAATTCCCGCGATGCGAGC
>JBBPMH010000662.1:0-19151 GCA_038090235.1 Pulveroboletus ravenelii
CACACAACGCATGTCACTACATACAAACTCAGTTAATACTGGAGTTTGAATAGAGTCTTTACCTCAAACCAAAACGTTCTAAGGCCTCACCCCCACCAGGTATGTATTGTGCATAACCCCCTGCCATACTGTGTTGGCTTTCAACAAGCACAACCTGTTGACAGATTACGCCTACTCTGCCACAGGTATTCCCCGTGACCCAGTCACACCTTCCTAGAAATCCCTTCGCGTATCTTCACCTTTCTTTGTCATTCCTGCTTAGTCCCAGAACCTCAGATCCCTTTGTCTGATCCTCTTATCGGCCTCATGTCTCTTCTTACTCATCGCTCCTCTTTTGCTATTCGTCCTCTGACTCACGTGTACCTTGTTACTCATCGCTCCCCTTTTGCCATTCGTCCTCTGACTCACTCCGTCTTGTTTACTCTTCATTGTCCTTGTCTTACCTTGATTACTCCCTGTACTATATAAACCCCTAGTAGGTCTACTTGTTCCCTAGCTTAGATCTACTTGGCAATCTACATTGCTCTCCCTTCTATGTGTCTTCACTCAACACTTGACTGAGCGCTCTGCTCTTACTCTCGTCTCCTTGCTAGCAAGTCACTAGGCAAGACCCTCGACCATTGAACCTTTGTCGGCTAGTCGCCAGACGAACCCTTGACCCTGCTAGTTGCAGGCTACGTCCCTCATCCCCGTCTCACTGTAGCTGCTCGCTAACAGTTCTTCTTGTCCTCGCCCCTTAAGCCGAGTCCACACTTGACCTTTCAGGATCAAGCATAACACCTGCCATGACCACCCCTCTGCCGGTCACCCTGGCTTCCTTAAAACCCGTCAACTCATCTCTCACGACTTCTGGTGGCCTGGTCTGGCCTCCTTTGTTCGAAACTACATCCAGGGTTGTGCCCTTTGCCAGCAGAACAAGGTCAATACACACCCCACAGTCGCTCCCCTGACCCCTATCTCGTCCTCCTGTACCTGCCCCTTCCAGCAATTGTCCTGTGATCTGATCACGGACCTTCCCCTCTCTGATGGTTTTGATAGTCTATTGGTTGTGATCGACCATGGGCTTACTAAGGGGGTAATTTTGTGCTCAACTAAGAAATCTGTCACTGCTGAAGGAATCACCCACCTCTTTTTCCACAAAGTATACACCAGGTTCGGACTCTATGACAAAATCATATTCAACCGAGGCCCTCAATTTGCCTCAAAATTCACCAAATCCTTGGCATCCCTCCTCAGATATTCCCTCACCCTCTCCACCACCTACCACCCTCAAACCAATGGAGAAACTGAGCAGGTTAATCAGGAAGTCGAAACATACCTTTGAATTTTCTGCCACAATAACCCAACTAGTTGGGCAGAACATATCCTGATGGTGGAATTCACTCACAATCACCACTCCCACTCGGTTACTGGCCAATCCCCATTCTATCTCATGATGGGATATGAACCGAAACCTCTCCCCATGATCATTGCAGAAACAAACCTTCCTGCTGTCGAATCACGGCTCAAACTCTTATCTCACCTGAGAAATGAAGCCCTAGCAGCACATGAACTAGCCCGTCAAGTGATGAAATCCAGGAACACACGATGCTTCAACCCATGGAAGCGAGGAGATAAAGTATGGCTGGAAGCCCGAAACTTAAAATGTTCCCTCACCAGCCCTAAATTTGCCCTGAAACAAGAAGGACCCTTTGTTATCACAAAAGTCTTATCACCTATCTCCTATGAACTCCAACTCCCTCCCACATGGAAAATCCACCCCATGTTCCATGCTTCTCTCTTATCATCCTATTGTGAAAACAACGTACATGGACAAAACTTCCCTGCTCCACCACTGGATCTCGTAGAAGGAGAAGAAGAATATGAAGTTGAGAAGATTGTACGTCATCATGGAACTCTGCCCCATCGGTGATACCTCGTTCGATGGAAAGGTTACTCAGCAGAAGAAGACTCATGGGTTTCGGAGTCAGAAATGAACAATGCCCCACTTGTCCTGAAGGCTTATAAACGCCTTCACCCCAAGTTCTTCCCCCATTCCATCTCCCATTCAATCTGCTACATGTTTACCTCAAATGCCCCCTCTTGCCCCTCTCACTGTGTACCCTCCCCTGACTCCGGGGATGCTCAGGGGTCTCCTAGAGATGGAACAACTTCTAGTATGGACCTTCCGCCCATTCAGGGACCCAGAGAGAGTGTTCCAAATCCTCTTCATCCTGTTCAACTGGGTTCTCCAACAACTGAACCAACCTCCCCCTTCTCCATAACATTATCTTCCCCAGTCGACTCCCCTGCCCATCCAGACACCCCTCACCCCACCATCAGCGAGTGGCGAATTCTCCACCACAGCCACGACAATGGGATCCACCCCCCAGATGTCCCTATCTATGCCCAATGCCTACAAGAGGACCTCCCTGATGAACAGTACCACACTCTCCTTATGACACACATCGCCAACCCCTGTCTCACCCTTCCAATGGATGACAACCTCACACCCGGTTTCCCCCTAGCCTCATTAATCGACACCTTTCTAGAAGTCTGCCACCTCGATCTACTAATCGACTCCCTTCACTCCCACTTGGACCTGATCATGGCCAAACACCACCTTCACTCGATTTGTGCCATCCTCCATGGACATCTAGGGTCACTCAGATATCAGATGAGGCTAGGAGAGTATATGGCTGACCTTGATCGCTATCTCACCAAGAAAGCCAAGTATAACCAACCCCAATATTGCCATTCTATCACCATAACTCATGATAACATCAGACACAACAACTACCCCTCTGCCTTGTCCTCCCCCCTTGACCCTGAGGAAGTAGCCACCCTAGAAAGGGAGGAACTCTCTTACTAGGGATGGCACCCATGGCCCCTCCCTGCTTCTCACCCATTATACAGACAAGCCTGCTTTCAGTGCCACCAACTCAGACACATGAGGGTCAATTGCGAACTTTACGAATGTCCAACTTGTCACACTTGGGCCCCGGGGCATGCACAATATCAGTGTGCCATGGTACACCGCTGCGCTGGAGTTCCCCAACAAACCCCACTGCGGGTTGATCTCTCTACCATCCACTCCCCCCACCACTCCTCAGAAGGAACTTCCTCCTCCTCATCTTCGTCCGGGTGTTCCCATCGCCCAACGCTTCCCCCTTCTCCACTGTCACTGTCACCCCCCTCTCACTGACTCCGCCGTCAACAACCGTTTCATACATGCCCTCGTAGGCACTCTGGGAGTCCCCTCCCTGTCCCTCCCCCTCATATGGACTTTCCCAATGACGACCCTTTCTCCACTAAAGCCTACAGCAACATGACTGGTTTCCCTTATAGTTACTGGGAATTTTAGAAAGTCAATGGTGTCTCCTCGCCTTAAATGGGGGGTAATGTTATGTTTCACCTTTATCTTGACTCGTTTCCATTGTTTGTCATTGAACTTTAGTCTCCTCATCTGATTCTCTCATATTGGACTTGTAGTTCCACACTTAGTCATCCAGTTCTTTCTGCTATTCATCATCTTACACATGCACTTACCGATCTCTGTTTTCCTCTCGTTGTTCTTGTTTTACTTTGTTATGTTCCAGTGTATTATTAAAGGCTTGCTCATAGGTCTACTTGTCTCCTAACTTAGACCTACTCGGCAATCCAGTTGCTTCTCTCTGTGTGTCTTCACTCAACACTCGACCAAGCACTTTGCTCTTACTCTCATCTCCTTGCTAGCAAGATGCTAGGCAAGACCATCAAACTCGAAGCCATTGTTGACTAGACATCGAACGAACCCTTGACCCTGCCAATTGCAGGCTGCGTCCATTGTTCTTGTCCCATTGTAGCTATTAGCTGACAATGTTCCTCGTCCTCAATCCTTAGCCAAGTTCACGCTTTGATCCTTCGGGATCAAGTGTAACAGGCTGCTGTTGACAAACCTGCCATGCAATGTTGCCACCTGTTGGAATTCTACGTTTGATATGCTTGACTATGCATTGAGGCACAAGGCAGTAGTAAACAATATCACTTAGCAATGAGACCTAGGATTGAGAGGGTACAAACTCACTGATGTGGAATGGACAGTCATGCAGGAACTGCAAGACATGCTGAAGGTGTGCGTCAGCATTGTTGATAGTACAGAGATAGCTGTGCTCACCACACAGCCACCAGGTCCTCAAAGATGCCATGCTGTTTTTCTCCCGCTCCACACCAAATCTTGCAATGGTGATTCCAGCCATGGACCTCATAGATTCAAAGCTGGAATCCTACTCCCTTGACCTGAAGTTCACACCCACCATTCGAGCAGCTGTTACTATCACAACTAACTGACAGCTCACAGGTGTACTGTCTCACTATGGGTATGTGAGGCAATCATTGACTATCATCTAACTAAATCATATTTTTCTGACAGCATTACATCCCCACCACAAGTTACAATATTTCAAGGCTGCCAAATGGGATGAGGAGTGGATTGATACAGCCCATCAACTGGTTCTGGACAAGTACGAGCATTCATACGAAGCGGAAGCCACCACTGTCAACTTGCCTGAGCTTGAGGAATGTCAATCAAGTCAATCAGTAAGTAATCTACTACTTGCTTCTAACTTCTGAGCGGTCAATTTAATAGGGTATTAATGTGTTATATTCTAGGCAAATATGTTCAATAACATCATCACCCTGGCCCCACTGAAATTATCACTGTCATCCAACGAACTTGACCACTACCTTACTTCCAACATTGAGCATGCTCCCGATCCGATAGCTTGGTGGCATGAGCATCATATGACATATCCACACCTATTGCAAATGGCACTTGATTATCTCACAATTCCTGGTAGTCGTGGCCAGCTCATCATACCTCATATATGGTCTTGCCTTTCCAGCCAGACTGTTTGTGCACTGCTGTGTTTAGGTCAGTGGAGTTTACTCAAACTCATCAAGGACGATGTGTAGAATACTCAGTAAGTCACTAAGTAGTACTAAGGTAACTATGGTGTGATGTAACCATCACTTATGTAAGCAGTAAATACCTGATATGGATATTTCCAACATGATGATGTCCTTGCTATCAGTACTCTTGCAGATATTCAAGGTGATGAACAGTTATTAGATGATGGATGGGATCAGATAGTTCTACCATGACTTGGATAGTACCATCCATGTAAATGTTCATTTGTACATAGTTTCGTGTGCTATCATCAGTTGACCCATGGGTTACCTGCAGGTTTTCATACCTGCTGATGTACCCACACTGACCCACATCAGATACCTATACCCATGCTGTGGGTAGGGGTATATTCATGGGTATAGGTGTGGGTACAGGTGCTGATACCCTGGGGTATACCCATAATGTTGCCTAGACATGGCAATCTTAAAATCAAGAGTGCCGTAATCTGCTGCACAGCAGTAAATAAGTTCAGGGATACCATGGGGCAGAATCTTGATGGTGACATTAATGAGCATCATTACAGAACAAAATATAGCCTACCTTTTTTCTGTTGTGCTGTTTTTGAGAGTTATTGACATGGAACATGTAACTATCCAACTCCAGATGCTAGATGGATTTGTTCAGCATTGGTGAATGCGCACAAAGAAAAATATTGTCCCAGAAATTGCATGGTTGCAGTTCCGGTGCCACTTTGCTCCCAGATTCAAGAAATTACTTGACAAGGGACTCGAGGAGGGCTGGTATGATCCTCAAAATACCCTGCAGATGTATGCCTCTCATTCATCTACATAGTAAGTCTCAGAGTGATTGACAAATATATGTCAGGATGGCGTTTCACTGGCTATTTATCCCTTGATTATAGCAGGTCATTCATCTGTCAGAGCATGGTTTGCGCATTAGCAATCCCAAATTTTTCAGTCCCTGGATCACTCTGGGTGATCATTGGAATGACTGTGAAAATGGTGTAAGATGTGAAACAAGCAGGGAGAAAAAATATCATACAGTGTATCTCTTGGATGGCATCAAGGTAGTATGAGAGAATCAGCTGCAGGTTGTGATTTGAGTGCCAAACCTTTAACTATAAGATATGGCCTGAGAATGGTTCAACAGTGATATGTAATGCCAGCCCAAAGTGGAGCCATTTGTTGTGTTGGTCAACTGTCCATATATCATTGACTCCAGTGACCCAGAATGAGTGGTGCTGGAAATGGTTTGCCCTGTGTTTCCATACAAGATAAGGCTTGTAGTTTGCAAAATATTCATGCATAACACTCCTAGGAGTGTGTAAGTACAAGTACAAAGTGGTTGGGGTTTGACATACTGTGGGACGGATATACCGTGTTCATGAAATAGCAGGCTGATTATTTCACATACCCCAGCCTCAGGATACATCTCACACAGCTCAAGCATTGTTGCATAAATGCTATTGGGAGTATGCTGCTGCTGGCATGTACATTGTAGTCCCAACCCTTTCTGGATTTCAACAAGCTTTATCAATCTGTCATGCCAGTGAGTCAAGAGGAGGATTTCAGAGGGACATTCTCACCCAATTCCATACTCATTCAAATCGATCACTTTGCAAAGTTCTGTGACAATTTCCTTGTCAGTCACATGTGCAGCCCATAGTTGCCGAATGTGGGGTTTGATCAGCTCAAGAGGTGCTAGGTAGGACATCAATGTTTTAACCAGTGTGTTTGGAATGATTAGGATACTTATGGGTTGGCTTGTTCTGGTTGCAATGCTTTCGCTGCATAGGTCATGGTGAGAGCAGAAACTAGTGGCTGGGCTTGATCTAGCACATGCCTGCTGTCCTCTTTAACTGTGGGTGAGTGAATTCTGCTACACACGCATAACACGCCATATTCTAGTTCTGCTTGCCTTCTGAGTCACAGCGGCTTAACATCACAATACCACACAGTATGCACTACCTTCATGTGGATGTATCACAGAACCCTACACCACACCCCTCCATCCACACACCCCTTTCTCTCCATGCAGCGTTTTCCTTCCTGTTCTGAGTGACTTCAAATTTTTTGAAGTTGTTTCCAGCATACTGAATTCCATGTCATAGATTTCCCAAGGTTGATTTGGAGGCTATGTGCCTTCACAAAGTGAGTGTCACACCTTCTTCACCTCATATGGTCTATTCCTAACCTGTGATCATCTCTCAGTTTCCTTTTGTGATCAAACCAACCCAGCCTGGAAATGATTTCCAACATTGGTGGTAGCATCTTGGGCTATTGAAGCTCGATGGACAGTGGAGTATTTAGGCTCTAGTTACATGGTATGTGCCAACATTGCACCCTCTCCCTGTGCTACTGAGTCCCAGCCTCCTGTTACTGTATTTCCTACTTAGCTGCACTAAGTCCAAACCCACCATGCCTGGACCTGCTGTGCCCAGATCTGATTTCCTCGTGGAATACACACATGATATGCAGGAAGGTTGCCCATGTGAAAGATACAACCTAGTTCTCAAACCAGGTGATGGCCACTTAATCCAAAGCTGTAGGCTGGGTCAGGGTGACAGGATTGTATGTGGAGACTGTTGTGACCATTACAGAAACAAGCACACAATTATTCTTCAGCACTGCCTAACTCGCAAGCTATCTCCGCATCAGTTGCAATTGATATAGCATGGACTTGTAGTAAGTGTCTTACCATTGTTGGCAAACCTTAGAGCTAATGATTCTTTAGTGTTGTCCAATCCACAAGTTATCTGTGCATCGGTGAATGCTGTGCGGTCTCATGGTAGGTGCTTTGTGGTCACCAGCATGTTATTCAATAGGGTTAACCATCCTTCAGTATTGCCTGACCCACAAATCATTCACACCTCAGCAGGCACATCACAGTCTTGTGGTGAGTGTATTTTTAGTGTATCTTTCAATTAGCCTAACTATTTTTCAGTATTGCCTGACCCACAAGTCATTTGCACATTAGTGAGCACTGCACAGTCTTGTGGTAAGTGTATTGTGTTGTTAGCATACCTTTGCATGGCATTCTGATCAGTTCCTAGCCTCCATCAACCCACCTCCTGTTGTGGCAATGTCCAGTGCAACTCAAATCCTGAGTCACCTAGTGGCACTCCTGCCACCCCCACTAGCTCCACACCCTAGGAGTAGGACTCAGTCTCATACTTTTCAGAGACTGGATGTCCATGTATTATCTACCT
This sequence comes from Pulveroboletus ravenelii, assembly GCA_038090235.1. Taxonomy (NCBI): domain Eukaryota; kingdom Fungi; phylum Basidiomycota; class Agaricomycetes; order Boletales; family Boletaceae; genus Pulveroboletus; species Pulveroboletus ravenelii. Next base: position 8,097 of record JBBPMH010000662.1, read on the forward strand.
GGAGGCAGTCATCCTCCCAGCCCTCATCCTCCCAGCCCCAGTCCTCTCATTCCACTGTATCCTTAAGCATATTGTCTGGCACTCTTGGTCTCCCACCTGGTTCTGTTGGCTATGCAACCTAACATCTTCAATATGCAGCACAACATACCTGCTGGGCAAGTATTGTGCAATGAGACATAGTGGCCAAAACCATTTCACGGGAGATAACTCCCATCTTCGAGAGCTTCACCAAAAGAAGGCACCCCTGTAACAATATGATTGGAGTAAGTCTAGTATTCATCTAATGCGTGCTAAGTTGACATTGACAATGTTCAGAGTATCTGTGAGGGTATCAAGGACGTTGATGCACAAGCAAATGCTCAAGAACTCACTACCCTTGCTCTCAACATAGTTCTACTGCATGTCAAAGACTTTGAGCTGCGCTTCCCCTGGCAAGCCGATGAATTTGTTGTGCATGACAAGCAGTGGGTTGACCTTACAAGGTATACTGAGATGCAGCCTTATTTCTACAACAAATGCCTTCATGCCACTAAGGCTAAGAATGCACAAGCTCCACTGATGTTCAAGTCATCCTAGTTCAGCTTATTTGTTGTTGTACCTCACAAGCAATGGCATGAGTACAAACTATTCCTTGAGAAGCTAGAACATGAGCAACATGATGCTGATGCCACTCTAGCACTAGCACCAGCATCTCAACTTCACCATAGGATGTCCACTGAAGCCTCTCAGTCATCCCTACCCAGTCCTGCCCAGCTGACTTCCACTGAAGCCTTTCAGTCGTCCTTACCCAGTCTCACCCAGCTGACCTTCCACCATCATAAGTTATCCTCGTGTGTCACACCCACAGATCCCAGACCATCTCAATCTACTGCAGGGACCCTACCACAGGCAATCCCTTCAACACCATTACATAAGGCTATGTCTACTTCATCCCTGAAGTGCCATCATCAATGAACAGGCTCTGACAGTACAGCAAGTGTTTCGGCTCAGTCCCCACTGCTAAAAAGGGTGACAAGGCCCACTTTTACCTCACCTGATCAGAGCGAACTCAAAAAAGCTCTAAAGGCAGGTGGCACAATGGACTTTGATGTTAAGTGAGGTAACCTATTTACTGGATTATAATGCTATGAGATCTCTGACACTATGTAACATATAGCATCAAAGATGAAAGTGAAACATGTTGATTTCTGCCCAATTCTGACATTGGATCTCAACTATGTAATTCAGGTGAAGCCAGGCTTTGACACCAGCTCCTCAGATGTCTTCCCAGGTGATGTGCAACTTAACCTTTCAGCTGAAGCTGTTCTTGGAGTTGGAGCTTTCAAGACTGCACAAGCTGCAGAGCTGGTCTTATCACATCTCAGGTTGTTGGGGCTTGGATCACTTATGATCCATCCCATAGTGGTCAAGCACTTTTACATTGGTCATGAAGTTGCCCAGGGTCCACCTTTCATGTGACCAAGCTTTGGTAAGGAGTCGAAGCAGTTATATCGTGAAGCAAATATGCTTTATTGGGTGAAGGCCCTATTGAAAATGACATATGATTATGTGGACAATGTGATCATCAATACTGATGATCTGCCCCCATTTAACATACCTTGCCTGCACTTTGTTGATGCAGGTTTACTCATGGGCTATGCAGAGTGTCACATTGTGTGGCAAGGTATATCTCTCCCAGGTAATCCTAAGTCTGGAACTGTTAGCTCTATCTACCTTGCCAAGGAGGTTATTCACTTAGTCAACAAAGGCAAATTTATCAAATTCATTTACAATGCAGATGCTGCTCCTCAGGAGGATGATGATCCATCCACTTATGAAATTGCCAAGTTTCTGTCATTTACTCAGCATATACAGTATTTGAAAACTGGTGGGCTCGTTTATATCTCCGATTATCAAGGTACTGTATGCCTTTAAGTTCATTTAAGTAATGTGGACTTACTATCCCTGACACAGACTGCCCTCTGTTGCTCACCAATCCACAAATTCTCACTCATCTGTAAGTTTTAGACTACTACTCAAGATTTTACTAACAACTTATTAATCTAGTGATGTTGGTGAAGGGGCGGCCCTGTTTGCAGATGGCAATTTAGAGATTGGGGTCAAGCAGTTCAAAGAACAGCACATTTGCAACAAGTTTTGCCACTGGCCCAGATTTAATTTACATCCATTCACCAAGTCTTAAGTGTATAGTATATCATATGGACAAATTTTCTTGACAAGTCGGAGACATTCCAGACGCAGTAAAGGAGTTGACAAATATTTTTGGGCCACACTTCAAAGTGTCCAGTGTCCCATGATCATTGCATGACCATAAGAGGTTACATTTGCATTTGCAAGTCGCATGACTGAGTGCAGTTGTCCGGCTTTCCATATGAAAAAGGGCCATGACAGACAGGCTCTAAAGCTATTAGTTTCTATACTATTATTTGAACAAACAAAAATAATGTGACTGTTTTCTTGATCATGAAGCTAGTGTTTATTCTAGTAGTACAAGTATGTGAGTAGGAATAGAATTTGGTCTTTGGTTGAGTGGCAGTGCCTTGACAGTTCTCTCTCTTCCATTCTCTCAGCAGCCAGCCTACTAGCTGCACACTGAAGTACTGACCTTTCACTTCTTTTCATGCAGCTGGTTTACACAGGACCATGACAGAGATCAAGTGTTGAAATCCTAGGCTTGTAGCCATGGCTAGTGGATTTCAACTAGTGTTTAGCTTTCACATTCTTCTGATCATTTAGAGTTTCCTGACATGACAGAATGTTAAACCTTCACATTATAGATCCAGACCATGATATATTGTGACATCATGATGATGTCACTATGACATCACTGATCTCGGGTAATGCAGGAACGTACTGATGTCATTCTATTACTCATAGCCCTACTATACCCGTAACACCCTGGTTTACCCAGTATGCACCCGGGACTACACAGTGCTTCCATTGTCCATCCCGGACTCACCCAGGTTGCTGACTGATATCTGACTCATGTCGAGTCATGATTTGTCATGCTCAGTAATCATGACACTTATACTAATACCTAGCCAATAGCGTTTAGCTTCTTACTCCTTGACTTATTTATCATCCAATAGGGATGAGCTATTATTGTAGAGTTCAGACTCAGATGTGTTTCATCTGAGTTTCAACCTTGCCCTCTGGGCCTCAACCTTGTCACCTCTACACTATATAAGGACCCTTATATAGACTCTTATATAGTAACCACAATTCTAGGTGTTTAACCTCTCAATCCACTTTCAACCCACTTTACTGTTGAGCCCTAGCTCCAGTAGCGTCTACCTCTTTTCTACTTGATTATCAAGCTTCTCAAGCCTTGTCCAACCTCGTCACTACTCAAGCATCAGTCTTGCAAGAGCGCCCCTACTATCAGTTAGTGTTTCTTACAAGCTTCCTCTGACATCCTCTCTATTATATAGATTCATTGTTATGGTGATACTTGCTGCTATGGACTTGTGGAGACTGACTATGATATTATGAGCCCATCACAGATGGTCTCAGGATGTCTCCCTCCTCCATTTCCAACAGGTTATGAGCCCCGCCTGCTGGGCATTTAGCCTTACAGCATAAGTGTGGGAATATGCTCTTGACTTGATGCAAGTCAGACTGGATATCTGACTGGTATGCTTGGTTGGCATAATTGATTTATTGCTGATTGCATGTATGCTCATGATGTACGATGGTACTCATGATAATGTAACAGATGCCTTCATGATGATCAAATGAAGCAAGTTTCACAACTCTCTTTGGGATCATGGCCTTAGTGCTAATGATCATTGCCTTCGCCTTTCGAGCCTACATAGTGCTTTTAACGGCGTTAGGTTTCATGATGGCTGCACTTTATCTTTTAGTTGTGCAACATCTCTCGAATGGTGGTGACTTCAGCATTTTATTCCCTGAGTCAAGGGGAAACAATGGATCTGCATTACGGATCTCTACTCAGAGTCCTTTCACGTCCTTTATCACTTCTGGTTCAAAGGTAACTGATGGTTTGCATCCTAACAGACGATCAAATCAAACCTGACGTTCTCCACCTGCAAACAGACAAGTAAGTGATTACCCTTACAGTCTTAGGCACACCACTCGGTTATCAAGAGTCTCGCATCGCAACCATCAAACTCGTGAATCAGTTCGGTCTAACCCAACCGAATATCCTCCACCATATATGCAACAATTGCCTATTCCTAGGAACCCGGTAATACCACCACTTCCTACACCTCCACCAGACGTTCCACAAGTTTTATGTGTCGAAACTCCTATTCCTCATTTAATAACTCTGCTAAGTGAACAACAACTTGACAATGCCCTTTGACCAATCTATCGTTTTGTCTCAGGGGTTGACTCGCACCCCACAGACACTCAGCGTTGACCAACTACTAGACAGTCGGGCCAACATGAGAGACAGTCAGTCTCTTTTGGATATGAGCGACTACCATCTCGATCATGGGATTCAAGTCCTGAGACTTCTGGAACCCATGAATCCACAACCCATGAGGATAACTGCCGAGATCAACCTGATAGGGATTCTGGCTGAACCCTGTGGCTCGGTCATCATGCCTCCTGCTTTGGCAGGAGCGTTACCATCCTCTTGGGTGGTGGAACTTTCATTTCCAGAACATTGTCCTCTCCCAGATCAAGGTAACATGTTCCATCATGTTGTCAAGCTGGAACAAGACAGTACCATTATGCACACCATGGCTCCTACTTTGCAGGGCCAATATGATGGTGTTCTAGCCACCTGGGTGCAAAACAAGTACTTCGCTCACATCGATGGATGCCGTCCCAGTCAAATCATTCACGTTCGCACTGCGGACTTCGAGGAATGCTATTTCAAGAAGGAGATATGATACCTGCAGACCACCATGTTCATCAATGAACCTCTCTACTCTGTCTTTGAAGCCGCCAGCTGTCCCATCGCTATAGACAGTTACAACTCTACTCCAGATGTTTTAGTCCATCACATGGGATTCGAGATTTACTCGATGCATTTTATGCCCCATGGTTGGCTTCTGGAGATGGTTCGTGCTGAACAATGTCCTATCCCGCTAACCATAGATGAGATACCCTTTATCAGGGTGCATCTCGGCCATAACGGTGAACCGGACATTCCGTCCTGCAGGTTATTCAACAAGAAACTTGAATGTTTTTATAGGCGAAATATTGCCCCCTATATGGGGTTTCTTAGGTCTTTGGAAGACCTGAAGCATGCCCATGTTGGGTTAGCTAACTGCTTGCAGGAGAACAACCACCTTTACTCACACCATCTTCAAGTCTTACTTTGCAAATGTTGAGACCTACAGACCCAGATTTTATCGGTCAACTTAACGGTCAATCACGCGGTTGCTGAGAAGAATCATTTGGAGATGGAGAACCAAGTGATCACCTTGACTAAGGTGACACTCTGTCATCAAGTCCAATCGCTTCAGCTCATGTTTGACATAGTGCACGGTAAGATGCAGGATGTGGTTGCTACTGCTGCATTACACTCTAGGACCCTGGCTATTGCGAACCAGGAACACTCCACTATCCTTATGGAAAATGAGGAGCTGTGCCTAGAGAGTGCAGACTTCTATCAATGCTTCAAAGAAATGGAACAGGATCTTATGATCGCCCGTTCTTCACAGGATTACCTCCAAGAGGATTGGGACCATCAAGCAAGACTTATTAGAGAACTCACAACACGTCTTGATGAATCTAACAAGGCGACTGATAAAATTGCAGACGAACATTTACGCCTAACTTGCAATGAGCTCCTCCTCACCAATAGTTCTCGTGCCGGCCATGTTTCTCGCGGGACTTCCCCTATTCCCAGAAGAAATCCAACATTTGACAAAGAAGATGTCAACGGACCCAGAACTCGACAAGTACATTTGGAAGCAGGCTCAACTTCTCATCAGATCCGCACTGCCCACAATTTGGCCAATGCTGTGCCATACAAGCGGGGCTTATGCCGGAAATCATCTGCCTGAACAAGGAGTACATGAGAAGGACCTTGAACTGTTTAGATCCAAATTTATGCCATTCATGTCTAACTTTTTAATGTTTAACTGTTTGTCCAGTAGAGAGTTTTTTCACCCATACTTCACACATCAGTGGAAGTCCCTTATTTCTAGGGGATTTTTCACTGAAACCAAATGAGTGAATCCACACTATTTCAGGGCGTTATATTGGGAAGGTTTTTTAGCTTTCTCTGATGACCCTTTACCGCACTGGTATCGGTTCAAAGAGAGTAGCTTCAAAGTATTTCTCTCTGGTCAAGCACAATGTCTACAACAACAATGGCCTACTACTCCACCTTCTCTACTGACTCCTACCCCTGCTCTGACTACTCCACCATTACTGTCTGTTGAACCTATGCCCGTTCCAGGCTTCTCCACTCTTCCTTCACTTTTTGAGGGAGGATCTACACCACCATTTTCAAACCTACTTCCGACTTTACAAGGACTACCTGAAGAACCACCTGGAGCGTTTATCCAGGAGGATCAAGAACCCTTAGAGGACATCTCCTTGTTGGAGACTCCACGACCTTTCGTTACCTCTGGTCTTGGTCTTCAAGATTTCTTACAGGATATGGATTATATCCATTCACCTGTCCTTTCCGATATTGGCTTAGGAGAAGAAACTGAACCTAACACACCTTTGGCTTCTAGTCAACCCCTGGTATCACCTTTGGCATCTAGTTAAACAGTGAATGAAGATGTAATATCACCAATCCACTCTCTATTTCACCTTCCACAAGAATAATTATATGATGATCATTCTCAACAGAGTAGCAGATGTAGTCTGATAGTGGGATATGCTCATGGCGAGTCGCCATTGCCGAAGACACAGTCAGCCATAGGACCAAAAATCACTCACTCTGGATATCCAAGTCTGAGACAACCAGTACAGCCTCAGTCTGTTCCTTCACCGGAACAGATGTGGGAGGAGAGCACTGCTGGGAGGATCAAGGATGAGGATGAGGATGCATGCACATCTTTTCGACAATTATGATGATTCACACAAGTCCCTGAATGGCTTGACACACTCTTTGAAACCACCAAGTCCTGGAACTTCACCCCTAAGTGTTTCTGTTTTAGAAAGTTTTACTGATATACCTTTTAGTGAAACTTTTCTAGGATTTTTAATCTGGTAAACAATGACTTCCAAATCTTTCAAGATCGACAGTGTTACGCTTGATCCCGAAAGGTCAAGTGTGGACTCGGCTTAAGGGGCGAGGACAAGGAGAACTGTTAGTGAGCAGCTACAGTGAGACGGGAACGAGGGACGTAGCCTGCAACTAGCAGGGTCAAGGGTTCGTCCGGCGACTAGCCGACAAAGGTTCAATGGTCGAGGGTCTTGCCTAGTGACTTGCTAGCAAGGAGACGAGAGTAAGAGCAGAGCGCTCAGTCAAGTGTTGAGCGAAGACACATAGAAGGGAGAGCAATATAGATTGCCAAGTAGATCTAAGCTAGGGAACAAGTAGACCTACTAGGGGTTTATATAGTACAGGGAGTAATCAAGGTAAAACAAGGACAATGAAGAGTAAACAAGACGGAGTGAGTCAGAGGACGAATGGCAAAAGGGGAGCAATGAGTAACAAGGTACACGTGAGTCAGAGGACAAATAGCAAAAGAGGAGCGATAAGTAAGAAGAGACATGAGGCCGATAAGAGGATCAGACAAAGGGATCTGAGGTTCTGGGACTAAGCAGGAATGACAAAGAAAGGTGAAGATATGCGAAGGGATTTCTAGGAAGGTGTGACTGGGTCATGGGGAATACCTGTGGCAGAGTAGGTGTAATCTGTCAACAGGTTGTGCTAGGCAGGGGTAAATGCCGGGCAGGCATAGACGGATGCCGGGTGGGCACAGACAGATGTTCGGTGGTTATAGACTGGTGGGTGGAAGTAGTGGTTCCGGTGGCCAGCCAGAGGGGACTTGGTGACGGTTGAGCATCATAGGGCATACTAGTCAGGAAAAAGAATAGGGGTCCCATACGTCTATGATCAAATCATAACAGACAGTACCATCCAGAGTCATATCATTACTCTGAAGGGAATCACCAACTACATGATCTGGTCTACCATGCTCAAGAATGTCTTTGCCCTTCAAGGCACTGATGACATCATCGAAGGAAAGGACCTTTACTCCTCTCATGCTATTCCAGATGGAAAAGCAAAATGGAGGAAATCTGACCTTCAAGCAAAGGCTCTCATATCGATCTATGTTGCAGACAATATGCGACACCTTGCACCCAATGCTTATAACAGCATAAACACTTCCCTTGTGAAGTTGTTTTGGGATGCCCTCAAAGGTCTTTATGTGCTGACTGGGGTCACTTGCAAATTCCACATTTTTAGGGAAATCGAACATATTCGGATTCATGGTGATCATGAAATCATTCCAAAGCTGAATGACTTTGCTAATATCTTAAATCGAGCATCGGATGCTGGACTTACTCTTCCAGATCCTCTGAAAGCCATGTGGCTTCTCTCGAAACTTCCACATTCCTTTGAAGGAATGATCTCCTATCATTCATACCATGGACGAAATGCACTTCACTATTGAAGAGATAATGCCGAAACTGATGCAAGAGGTTCAACTTCACCAAAACCAGCATTCTGGTCACTCAGCTAAAGTCTCTGGACCTCCCCATCACAGCAAACTCCAAGGGAACACTGTCTATTCTCGTGCTAACAGAACGGCTGCTATCAACCGTGCTCCTGACTATAACAAGAAAAGTTGTATGTATTGCCACAAGCAAGGACACGAACAACCGAACTGTTGGAAAGAGAAATCCAACAAACGTGGTTCAGGATCAGCAAGACCTGTATAAGCAAAACCCTCTCCTGTCAAATTTTCACCCGCTGTTATGGACACTTCTAGGAAGAAGTCTTTCAAGAAGAATAAAGACAAGGGTCATGTACACTTTGCTGAACTCGAACAGGAGGATTTACCTTCTGATGACGAGGCTTATGCTGAAGTCATTATATCTCCTGAAATCACTCATCTCCTGGACATCCTGAATAAGGACACAACTGATAGAGAACTCTCTATTGAAGACACCTCCTTCCTCCGGTCCTATCTGGAACATGGTATCCTTGATGTAGCATCAGGATCTACTTCTGTAACTTACTTACCAGACCATCTAAAGGACATTCCTAAAGAGGAACGAGAAACTCTTCAAGAGGTTGCAGATGCTTATGTGACACCAAAACCATCTACTGTGGATTTGTCTAGGGAACAAACCCTGAAACCTCTCTCTTCATGCCTACAACTATACAGGAATTCAAACAGAGAAAGAAAGGTCACTCAGAAGGTCCCTGTTCACCACCAAAGAAGAAGAAGGAGAAAGGAAAGCAGAAAGCAACTGAGGAAGAAGAAGATGTTCTAGTTTTTCAGTTCAGAGAAATGCTCCACCTATTCGATTAGAAGGAACAACTCCACAGGATTCTTCATGTAGAAGACCTGATGGAACCTGGAGGCATGGACTTACCTCTCAAGATCGCATAAACATTTTTAATGGAGAAGACCAGTACTCTCAAACTGGCTATTGGGACGAAGAATATAGTGTGAACTTCTATGAAGCCTATACCACACACACTGCCGCTACAGACTCTAAAGCCACCAAAGATTATTGGTTGGTTGACTCTGGCTGCACTCACCATCTGACACCATTTAGGTCAGATTTCAACTCTCTCAACTCCCGCTCCATTCCTTGCCAGGTAGCAAATGGTCAAACCATAATGCTTTATGGACCTGGTACCGTCATTTTACAGCAGAAACAGGGGGCACAATCCTTGAAGCCCCTTATCCTTGACAAAGTATGGCACGTTCTAAAAGCTTCACACCACCTACTTTCTGTCATCAATCTCACATGCAGTGGTTATTGCTGTGAGATTACCCAAAGTATAACTCTTTGGAACAAACAAGGAGACAAAGTCATCCATGCAACACCCATGAAGAATGGAACGTTGCTACATTGGTTCAAGGCTGGTAACCTCAAACTAAGACCACAGATATTTGCATCTCTTCTTACTGATCTTTCTAACAACTATCACACTTGGCACAACCGTTTAGGACACACCTCTTGTGATGTGATTCACAAAGCCACTATGACTACAACAGGTTTACCTAATCTGCAAGTGCCAAACAACCCACAACCTTGTCCAGGTTGCAAAATGGGTAAAGGTCACCAACGTCACTTTGGATCTAGCGTCAAAAGGGCTACATGTGTAGCAGAAATGGTCCACACCAACTTGGTAGAATTCCTGGTTCTCTCAAGAGAAAAGTACAAATGGATCGTCACCTTCATTGATGATTACTCTTCTTACACATGGATAACTCCGATATGCCACAAACACGAAACAGATCAAGCCATTTGCAATTCTATTGCTTGGATTGAATGCCAAACTGGTCAAGCACTTTGCTGCCTACGTTCTGACCGAGGAGGAGAATTTTTGGGTTCTCTTTCACATTTTCTTTTGGAAAAGGGTATCAAGCATCAAACTGCCATACCACACACTCCTCAACAGAATGGATAAGCAGAACGCTTTAACCGCACTCTTTTAGAGAAGGCAGAAGCAATCTGTCAACATGCTTGTGTACCTCATGGTTTCTGGTTGGACGCTGTCAAAACAGCCCTCCATATTATCAACCGTCTGCTGAAGAAGATGCTCCAGTGGAAAACTCCATTCAAGCACCTTAATGGAAAATCTCCAGACATGTCCTATTTCAGGACATTTGGCTGTAGAGCTTATGTTTTCATCCCTCAGGAGGAATAACCTGACAAGTTGGTACCTAAGACTTTGCCGATGATTTTCATCGGATATGCCATGCTGACAAAGGGATATCACTTTTGGTCTCAAGATCAAAGACATGTTTATATGTCATCAACCGCAATATTCAACGAAATGCTCTTACTGTTCTGTTCCAATAATCGAATACCAGACAATGATCCTATCATTCCAAATGAACCTTTTGGACACTTACACAATGATTCAGATTCAGAGTCAAGAACTGATCATTCTGACACTGATAGTTCCAAGGACAATTCTGACGATGA
>JBBPMH010000663.1:0-19131 GCA_038090235.1 Pulveroboletus ravenelii
GGAAGAAAGCTACGTGTGAATTTCCTGATCTTAAATAGGGATCAGCGATTTCGGACTTAACCGAAGCGGGTCGTGGCGGACTCTGAAATCGCTAATCCCTATTTAGATAGACTAACTGCTCGCCCCCCGCATTCCTCTGCTCCGCCGTTACTTAAGATGAGGGCACGATGGCACAATATGTGTAATCACGCATGTTATACTATCGTGCTCTCATCCTTGCCCCGCCTCCTCTGCCCCTCGCTTAGTCCATGGGCCGTCCAACCTGGGATGTGCACCTCGCAGTGGACATCCCTAGATCGCGATCTTCAACTTTCCTCATCTGTGGGGTGGGTTTGGTTGTTCCTTTTGGTGTCGTAAAACCTTTCCTGACCTGTCGGATTGTCTAGGTACGTATGCCATGCATCATCCGTACCGTTCATGCTGGCCTTGTTCTGCTTCAGATAGCAGACCTATTTTGACTCGGGTCGAGTCATGGCGTGTCCTGCTGGTTACACCTCCTTCCGGCACCCTTCCCAACCCATCTGGGCGCTGTATCCATCATTTCTGTGGCCCTCGTTACCCTCTACAGCTCCCGTTTCGGCCCTGGCAAGCCTGTGTGTGGCGTTGAAGCATGCCCATGCCTTCCGCTTCCCCTCGAGCTCGACGCTTGGGGGCCTCTTCTCTTGTGTTTCAGGTACGTCGAGTCAACACGCTTTGTCGCCATCGTCGCTCGTTTCCCTTGAGGTTTCATCTAGCCCTCTCTCGGCTTCCGACTTGTCCACCTCAGATCTCGACTCGCCCTCTCACCCCCTCATGCCCCTCAGGCTTGTCGGGTGACTCTGTGGGCCTGTCCGGATGACGCTCTTCGTCACCCATCGTGTCCCCAGGAATCTCTGGCGGTCTCGGCTCCTTCGACGGTTAGGCTCAGTGAGTACACCACATATCTAAAGTGTCTCGCTGTTCTGTAAAGTATTTTACACTAAGTATGTGGTAATTCCGTTGTTTCTCTTTAGCAGAATAGAGACAATATGTCGACTTGCAGCATGTCACGTGCGGGCCTCGGAGCTGGTTGGACATACTTCCATCGGCAGGGCCTTTCGATTCTGAGGGCAAGGATGCCGCCTCCACCAGTGAGTTCATTCGATGGTACATCCGTCGCTCTCGTCAACGTTTTGTCTCCAGAGATAAAGCTGCTCAAAACTGATCGCAAGATACCCCTTGGCTGAAGAGACAGTGGGAACTTGTACGCCAGACAACGTGGTGCGCGTCCCAGATAGCAAATAGGGTGAACTCCTGTATAATTATACACGCACTCCAACCGAATCCATTCTTTGGCCCAACGTTAGAGATTTACAATGCAAAGGAAAACCCAATGTCGATTGTCCTGGACAGTCAAGCCATCATCGTGAACCCTTCCTCTTCGCACGAACTCAAGTCTGGGAGACAAGATCCATATATCTGTCGAGTGAGTTTTGCCCTCCGTAAATTGCATTCCCCATCTCTGACCAACACGGTAGAGTGCACTGGCGACGTGTCGCATGTTTCCTTCCTCCTGCACGAACTCCGCCATTTATACCAAGTGAAGATTGTACCGCATCAGGCGAGTCTTCTATGTCACGTCGGCTGCTCAGCAATAATGGGTGACTTCAGGCATAAGCCTCACAACATTTCCAAGCCCCCTTGCGACACATCATCTCGCTCCCAAGTACGAACTCACTGTCTCGTTGGCTACATCCTAGCTATTTGCTACTCAGCTCGTGAAAGCGGAGTGGCTGCAAGAACTCATCTGCCTCGAACGGTGATTGCCGGAGTGCAGCTGGTGCGACGCGTACTTACGATGGTCGCCCAAATTTCAAAAAGTTTGAAAAGGTACGCGTCTCCGACATTCCTTATGGTTGTTTGTCGAACATCTTCACAGATACCGGCGCCTTCATCGCGTGCTCCTATCGAGCTCGTGGCTATGGCCGAGCACGATTATGGAGTGGGCTCAGTTATGTTTGAGAGTTTTTCTTGGTCTTCGGCTCTCATTATTGCATGACAGGTTACTGGAAGGACAGTGCTGCAAAGGTTCAAGAGACTTCAAACTACAGGCACTCAGAAAAGGCGCGCTCCGACTATCTTGGAATCGGATGACGCTGACACTGATGCACCAGCGGAGAAGACAACTGAAAGGGCGAGTCGTAAAGCCCCCCAACCGAAGGCGAGCACAGCGGCTGAAAAGTTGTTCATGGATTCGGACGAGTTTGCGCTGGCCAGAGGTTCACAAGGAGCTGCAGGCAAGTCTCATGACGATTCGGACAATGGTGTTACATTCAAGGGGTTTGGAAAAGAAGAGAAGAGCGCGGTGATGGTTCAATCTATCTATTTCGTAATCTACGCCTGTATGACGAGCTCTAGTAGGCTTTAGACAGCTTTCGAAGCTAATTCGCCATGGATAGAAAAGCCTAGCAGACGCTGCGTTTTCACGGCGACCCGACCTGACAGGTCAGTCGTGGCCACACTCGAATGTATGGGATGAGAGAATGTGCGCACCATTGCTCCTGGCAAACAAAACTTTCTGGGACACCATCCCAGTCGTCAGGCATATTCCTGGTCGCGTTACCCTGTGAACCATCGTCGTCGCCTGTACCAAAAGGTCGCGCTAATCGAGTATGACTTACACCCTCGCAGGTCGTCACACATCGTGGGTTAATCAAAATACGGACTAGTGTGTATGCCGAATTTGGTACAGTGAGTCGGGTAACCAGAAGAAGCTCCTGAAGAGAGAGATCATGGCATCAAGGTCTGACCGCACATTCGCATCTGAATCCGCGGTGGCTTCAGGCATCTGCCGGCAATATTTAGCCCAAGCCCTGTGTTATGTTTTAGGTAGAGAGAACTAGGGTCAGCCCCCTCGTCGTCTCGGACACCTTCCAGTGCCTTGCTAATCCAAATGTCCCTGCAAAACCATGCCTGAGTAATGTCCAGACAGGGTGCATCTGGGGAGTGTTAAGGCGGGGCGTCCGAGAAAGATGCATTGTGATAGTCCAAGCCATAGTGGTAGCGTAAACCCTTGTAGTAGGACTGGGCAGGATCCTTTATGTGTGTACCAGCCTCACAGCAAAACACTGGAAAGGGAAGATGTCCAGTGTGTCGAGTGGCTCCAATCTTGTCCTGAAGAGGTACGACATCAGGTTTTGAAGACGATTTGGACTGTCGAAATTGATCCCCATGGATATCTCGGGTACGCCACCTAAGAGGATAGTGCTCATCGTCTGTGTTTTCTGCTACGCATTTGATCTCACCTAGCAGAGAAGATGAAATGCCCACCCGATTCTGCCCAGTCCATCCCACACAACATCATGGCTTCATTCGCGATTCAGCACGTGTCCGACGCTCTTTGCGCTCTGCGATTTCCTGGCATGCAACATGGAGGATGATGAGGATAACGAAGGGGGCGGTAAGACGGACGTCGATATTGTGCTGTTGCAACGGTGCCCAGTGGATAGTGTGTCCGTGTGTCGTGTCCTGCTTTACCTCGTGCATGACGGGAGTGGTCTCATCGGCCATGTCTGTGTTTGCGTCCCCGTCTCCACTTCTGCGTTTCCTATCCCGTAAGCCGGCCAATATGGCCAGGAACGGCGTCAGCCCCGTCCCACTGGCGACCCACAACCACTTTCGAATCCTGGCGCATGTCGACTTATTGTTGTGTCCGAAAGAGCGCCCGTCTGTGTCGGTGGGCAACGTAAAGTCGCCTGCAATACCGATGAGGGGTACGTTGAACTGCAAAGGCCGTGCATCCTCGAGAAGCTCCAGGCGAGACTCGCATAGCACATGCGCCATCGCAAAGAGTGCGTTGGTCACTGCTCCTCCAGGTTTGTGTTGCATCGTGAGCGACAACGCTACAGGGCCGGCACTAGTATTCGTGTCTGTACTGTCAGAGGGCGATCCAGTCCACCGAGTCGATCCGGAAACCGTCCATGTGCTGATACGGTAGCGGGCCAACGAAGGATTTGAAAGATGGCTGCTTGACCGGAGATAACGTCGACGTGTGTCCACGACACGAACGTGAACGTCGCAATCCCGCGCGAGTGCACTTCGACGCACATTAGTGTGACCTTGGTTGTCACTTGGGTGTCACTGATAAAGTACTTCGACGTGCATTCTTCCGCGAGGAGTTGGACGGGCGGGGAATAAGGGCTATGCGTAATTTACGTCCCCACTTTCTGGCGGACAGGCAGGGCGTCCTCAACCAAGATGTAGCCTGTCACATGGACGGTTGTGACCGTGTTGATACGAGGCATGAGACTCTGCGCAGCAAGTCCTACCACGTTCTGTGCGTCACCTGTGAGATAGAGAACGGCGCCTGTCACAAACGATATAAACGAGACCCCGGCCAAAGGGGTAGCCTCGATGTTTCCGAGCAACGTCAGCATTCGATTGCCTTGAAAGAAGATAAGTTTTTTCGCTTCGAACGATTTGGACGGTCGACGCACCAGAGTAGTCTGGAATCACAAGCGTCCGACCATCGCTCGGTCGAACACGAGCAAAGCCAGGTCTACCACCTCGTTGGTTCATGCCTACATGCGACGGAAACCGTTTGCCGTCTGCTCCAGCGTCGTAGTAAGTTCCCAGAGAGTGTATATCCGAGCCGTGGATGAACCAATATGACGTCCTTGGGTAATCGCTCGTCGGGTGACATGTCAAGGCGCCAATGTACGACGCGTCAATGTGTGTCCGAGAACGAAAAAAGCTCTCGCGTGTTGATGTACTTTGGACAGTTTCTGTTGTACAAGAAAAATGGTCACGCACAAACCCGCAGTGATGGGCCCTAGAGAACGTACCCAATGGCTTTGTTCACGGCACACGGCACACAAACCATCGTACCGTGGTTTTCGAGCGTTCCGATGCACCCTCAAATTTCATGACTCGTTGCAAACCCAGGTTGACTGTCGGGACCGGCCAGGATGGACGACCAAGGGCGGTGTCGGTCATCAATCGTGGTGACAGGGATGAACGGCAGGCGGGTGGTGTAGAACACTTGGTGCTCCTCAGGCATTTGGGTTGGATGTGCATCACAAACATTGCAAAATTGTGAGATTACAATAGATAGTAATATTTTCTATTATCACATGGTATGGACCCGTTTGGTATATCAGATGTCAGTCGTCCTCGTACTGGAATCTCAATGAACGCTTTTCCTAACTGGAAGCGGGCCATTCACCCAACTACTGACTTTCTGACATCTCCTGATAATATACTGTTTTTCTGACATCTCTTAATAATGGGTTATATTCAACGCTTACTACCACACATGCTATAACACGTTCTCTTCTGGTATCATATGAGCAGCAAATACAGGTGATACAATAGTAAACGAACACTTGAGGGAACAACTTGCGTGAATGGTATGAGTATGAAAATGGTGACCATCGACCCAGAAACGACGAAGGCAGTAGTAGAAATACAGGACGTAAACTTGCGTGCAAAACTGAGCGACATGTGATATTGAGAACCTCTACCTGACATGTTGAGCTCAAAAATAATAGAGAAACAAGGAAGCTCACCTATGCATTGCTTCCAGCCTTCTTCCGGCTGCTCCTGCGCTTGGAGGGACCTGAGCCTTGACCGACCATAGCCTTTTGTTTTCCCTTTGGTGCTGACAGTTTCTTCTTACTCTTGCCTGGCACTTCTGGCGCACACTCAGGTTCGATTTCGGACAAATCACTGATAGCGTCAAGCAGGGAGGAATCTCTCTGAGGGGTGATCGTAGTCGGAATATTGTCATGTGCTTGAACCAACGTAGATACATGTCGCTCCAGAGATGGTCCAGGAGTGGGTTCATCTACTGTCACAGGTGCCGTGAGACCTATGCTAGAACCTGGGGGAGTTGGGGGAGGCGTGTGATTGTCAGGGATGGCAGAGGACAATGGCCTAATGTTGTTAGCGGCACGCGCAGCTGCTTGGGCTCGCATACGACTGAGAAATCCTCTGGATTTTGATGTCAGGTTGAGTGCCGACTCATTATCCATAGCCGTGAAATCACTTGCCCGGCCATCTTCATTCCTGAAGAAGAGTCTGTAAAAGCAGTCAGTCCAGTTGTCATATTCATAGACAGACTTACATGTTATAATGTTTCAGTAATTCCTCCTTCCACTCGACATCTTCACATTCATTGATCACATCCTGGATAATGTAATAAAACTTGCAGTAATTGAAACGGCCGTCCTTCTCTGACCAACGCGACTGTGAGCTGATTCCAAAGCGAGCCTGTGATCTGAACATCAGTCGTAGCGCGAGGACAGTCCTCACAGCACTTACCAATACTGCGGCATACGCGATATGCGCTGCCTCAACTTTGTCCATATGGTGGAGGATTGCATTACATGAATGTGCTGCACATGAATCCCCACCATGAGCTGTCGATGGACCTGTAAAAATATGCCTGGCAACCTAGTCGGGCGGGAGTCACCTATAACGATCACAAGAAACCGAATGACTCACCCTTTCAAGGTAGAATCCATGGAAAAGCCCCAGGTACATGTCCTCTTCATTGTACTTCTTCCCGTTGTCCTCCCACAGGAATGCCGGGAATTCCATATGTGACATGTCGATTTTTCCACTCTCAAGCTTCTTGCGAGTCCTGTTTATTGTGTAGTGAGCGCCATGTAACTGCCATAAGTTAAAAAAATTACATACTCTTCCGCATTCTCGGTGAATGCTTTTACGGACTCGACGGGGCAGAGATACCCAGCAACCTGCACATGGTTGAGTCCGAGTTCCGATTTCGGGGTGCTGGAGTTGATGGTGGGCTTCATCGTGTCGACTTTGGGGTTCTGGAGAATGTAAGTTGATAGTTTCTCGCATAGCCGAGCACAATCGCT
The DNA here is from genome assembly GCA_038090235.1 of Pulveroboletus ravenelii. NCBI lineage: Eukaryota > Fungi > Basidiomycota > Agaricomycetes > Boletales > Boletaceae > Pulveroboletus > Pulveroboletus ravenelii. The sequence goes on from JBBPMH010000663.1 coordinate 6,843, forward strand.
GCTTCTTGTCTCGCTTATGGCCTCATTTATCTAAACATACCTTAGGTAATCACAAGACCTTGATATTTGCGCATACATGCACCTTTTTCAGCATCGCCTTGAGTTTCGATGCGCACGAGGGGTCCTCGATGACTGTCTTGATACTCGGGATTTCATGAATAAGGGTATAGTAGACCTTCTTGTAGTGAGCAAGTGTTATGCTCGATCCCGAAGAGTCGAAGCGTGAACTCGGCTTTAAGGATTGAGGACAAAGAGATCTGTTTAGCGAACAGATATGGTGAAACAAGGATGAGGGACATTGCCTGCAACTAGCAGGGTCAAGGGGGTCATTCGGCAGATGGCCAACGAAGAGTCTGGATCGAGGATCTTGCCTAGCGACCTGCTAGCAAGGAGACGAGGATAAGAGCTGAGTGCTCAGTCAAGTGTTGAGCGAAGACACACAGAGGATGCAAGTATATTGCCGAGTAGGTCTAAGTTAAGTTTGACAAGTAGACCTACAAGGGTTTTTATAGTACATTGGAAAACAACAATGTAAAACGCGAACAACGAGGAAACAACAGGGATTGGTAAACGTATGAGTAAACCAGCGAATGGCGAAAGGTACTCGATGACTGATGGAGGAACTACGAGCCTGATACGAGAGAATCGGACGAGGAGACTAATGTTCGATGACTAACGGTGGAAGTGGGGCGGGGACAAAGGGAAACAAATAGAAACGGAAACAAAATGTAACAGCAAGTACATGTGGGGTACTGACCTGGTTGCGTGATGAGCACATAAATCTAACTAAAAATCTTACATGCGGTCAAGTGCTTCCTTCCTGGCTTGGCGCCCATCTTTATCTTCAGACTTGCTCTCCGTTTGTGCTTCCTGTTTGGAGAGAATCACCAGATGCACCGCTTTGTTGACGTCACAGAACATGTCGCAACAGCGGGCAATAGTGCGCCTGACAGCCTTTATTTCTTTAAGGGGGATCCCATATCCGACATCCGGCTCAGGGTTGCGCTCTGAACCTGCTGGAGAATCAGAGTTTGACCCATCCTCGCTGTCAGATATGTGCGTCCTACTGAGATCAGCCTCAGTCGGACGTAGTAGTCGCTAATACAACTTACTCCCTGTCATGTCTTTTACCTTTCTTGAGCTCAGTTGACGCATTTTTTGAAGTCTTGATGCGCTTTGATCCCCTTTTATTGTGGGGTTCAATGGGAGAAAAAGCGTGTTTATTCATGGGGGTAGCACAGGTACTAGGAGTAGATGATGATAATGATTAGAGTTTGGATTGCGTGGTCACCTGATTTAATCGGTGGTGGGAAAAATTCTGTTTATAGGTCAAATATTTTCCCAAGCCTCTGGACTGGCGGTCCCCTCCATCGCTATCTCCATCACTGTCTGAGCCGTCTTCGTTCATCCATGTCCCAGAATGAGTCGCCTCCGCATGTTCATAAACGCATGATTCCTGGGATATTCAGGTTTGACTTGCATCACCTTACTCTGGCTGTCAACGATGAATAACGCACTCCCAGCATTCCTAGAGAATAAAATATCTATAGAGGTCCCTCTCAAATACCCTGAGGTCTACTATGTCACCTACACACCTGAATTTCCAGGACCACTGGTGAGTATTGTTATTCCATTTATTTTTTATTGTGTAATCAAAACTTTGCAGACAATCGAAATTCGGCCCTCTACCATGTTTGATTTGGACCCACAGAACACAGCAGACAAAAATGAAAGAACGCTTGTGATTTCTCACCCAGCAGACGGCAATCCCTCTGAGAAATCTGGTGAGTCTAGCTTTGCATTGTCCTGAAATGACAACTTAGATTTGTATACACTGCAGCCGAGTACGACTTGAGTTCCACGGAACCCGAGAGCAACTCGGAAATAACAGCATTTATCAATGCGATTAAAGAAGTATGTACACCGGTTTTTCTTTCTGTCTTCACTGAATATCATCCAGCGAAAGCAGATTTTGTAGTACCCTTTTTATTACGATATCACAGCGTGTATTTAGCTGTCAATGCAATTCCACGACTTTTCATCCCTCCGAATCCCTGCCCAGTCGTACTATGGATGACTTACTTTGCATGGGGTGTGCGAAGGTGTTCACTGCGAAAAAGTCTTTGAGTGCGCACGAGGCCCAATGCCCTGCAAGCAAGGCATTGACGGCTGATATTCACCATCACCAGAGGGGGAGCAAGAAGTTGAAAAAGCGAAGGCGTCCATTACTGAGTCGTTCCCCTCAGCCTCACTCTGTTGCGTGATCCCCAGCTCTCATTGAGATGGAAGTCGATGAGTTTCAACCCGAGGTGATGTGCTATAACATGTCTGGCCTTGTCGGTTTATTGACGCTCTCAGAAATTCAGGAGCCAGTACCTCAAGCTCCTCCGGTTCCAGCTTCGGCTGATCCGGTTGTCTCAGCCCGCTCTGGCTGCTGTATCAGATTGCCTGCGCACTATGTCGACTACCTGCCTGATGAGCTCACAGGTCTCTGCCATGCCCCACCTGTACCTATCGGTTCATCTCCCTTAACTGGCCCTTCCCAGCCCGTTCGTCGTGACCGATTTCAGACGGAACCGGATTCCATGGGCCTCTTCAAAGTCTATCCAAATCGTCCAACATTCAGGCCAGGTTTGGATGTGAATCATGTTGATGCGCCAACACTCATTCAAGGTTCCGTGCCCTCTTCCGGCCTCAAGAATATCATCGCTCCTTCGGGTATCACTTGTGAAAACTTATTTTCAGCATTCAGTAGCCCTACGGCAGGTCTACTTACCTGCTGGCACTTTTCAGGGTCAACAGCGAAGACCAAAGAAGAGACGAACCGTCTCTGGAAATATATCTGGGATCCCGCATTCAAACCGTCTGAAGAACTAGCATTCTCGCTCGACCGGGAATGCAATTTGATCAAAAAATATTTACAGGACGACTCAAACCCTTTCCATGCACAACTTGGTTGGATCTGCAGTTCTTTTGACTTTCCCCTCATCAAAGAAGGGGTTAATTATGCTTCAGAGAGAGATCCGGCTATCCCTTTCATTCAGATTGAAAACATCATTCACCGTTCCATCACTGATGTTATTAAATCTGTGTTTGCTGACAGTGCCTCTGTGACATTTCATATGTCGCCCTTTGAGCAGTTCTGGACGACAGCAGATGGACGGAACATCCATATTTACTCAGAGGCATATACATCCCGTCGTATGCTTGATGCACATGAGGAGATCAATGCCCTCTCCAGGGACCCAGAAGATCGATGCGAGCAGGTCATTGTCAGTTTAATGCTCTGGTCGGATGCTACTCAGCTCGCTAATTTCGGCAATGCATCCCTCTGGCCAGTCTACCTTTTCTTCGGAAACCAATCCAAGTACACCCGAGCGAAGCCAACTGCAGCAGCATGCCACCACATTGCGTATATTCCCTCGGTAAGCATTTGTTATGTGTACTATATAATACTAATAAATCGTCTAGCTACCTGACGACTTCCAAGATCGCTATCTCAAGATATATGGGGAGGCATCAACAGATGAGCTTTACACGCATTTCAAGCACGAGCTCATGCATGCAATATGGAGGCTTCTCCTCGATGATGAACTAGTCGAGGCATTCACCAATGGGATATTAATCAAGTGCACTGACAGCGTCGTTCGGCGCTTTTTCCCGTGCTTTTTCAGCTATTCAGCCGATTACCCAGAAAAGTGAGTGTCATAGCTTATCTTCTCCTGCGTGATTGGACTAATTACACAATGGTTCTAACCTAGAGTGTTGCTATCTTGCATCAAATTCCTTGGGAAACGTCCCTGTCTCCGCTGTCTTGTTGAGAAGGCTGATATCCCTCAGATGGGGAAGCCATCGGATATGCTAACACGCAGAACAGATATCCGAAAGAATGACAAGGCATATCAAACCCTGATCAAGAAGGCGTGGAAGCTTATTTTCAAACACGGTAAGAAGGTAACCGGCAAGAACATCAACAACTTGCTTAAGGACCAATCTCTTGCTCCAACCCGGGTAAGCAATGGTAGTATCTCATTTGCTAGCATTCATTTTTACCTTCAATAGAATGCATTTTGCGAGCGTCTCTCATCTGAGGATGCTCTGTTTGATTTTTTCCTCCTATTCATTGTTGACCTGCTCCATGAGTTTGAACTCGGAGTATGGAAAGCAATTTTTACGCATCTGATGCGTATCTTGTATGCCCACGGAGGGATCGCTATACAAGAACTGAATTGGAGGTAAGCTGACATTTATCGAGGAAAGACTAGTACATGACCATAACGAGTCGACAGGTATCGAAAGGTTGCTACATTCGGGCGAGGGACAATCTGGAGATTCCATAAGAACGCATCAGCAATGAAGCGACTGGCAGCAAGGGATTACGAGGATCTCCTTCAGGTAGGCAAGTGTACTCTTTGTTCTCAAGTGCTCAAGCTCCATTGGTAGTGCGCAATCCCTGTTTTTGAGGGATTGCTACCCTCTCCCCACAACGAGGTCATTTTGGACCTCCTTTTCGACTTAGCGACTTGGCACGCTTTCGCCAAGCTTCGACTACACACAGAGGATATGCTCTCGCTCTTTGATAATGCAACTGCTCACCTCAGTCATTCGGTACAGACGTTTCAAAGAACAACATGCTCGACATATCAAACTACGGAATTACCTCAAGAATCTGCTTCTCGCACTCGAAGACATGCAGCGCTCATTGCCAAGGATCCTCAGTGTGCGACTGGACATGAAAACACAAAAGCCTCCGCGCCGAAGACTAAGAAGCTAAACCTCTGTACTTACAAATACCATGCTCTCACTGACTATCCGGATATGATTCGAGAGTACGGAACCACGGATAGCTATTCTACCCAGACGGTAAGATATGTTATTCGCTCTTGATCCATGATGTACAGTAATCCTAGAGCTCAGGGTGAACTTGAGCACCGGTGTGCAAAATGCCGCTTTGCCCGCTCAGGCAAGAAGAAAGATACACGGAATGCCAGCATTGCCCACCAAGAAGCAATCGAATGGTTTGTCGCAAAGGTGAACAGCGCAAGAGATTCTCTCCTGGCCGTGGAAGCCTCCTCGCAGCCAAAGCATCCCCCACGTCTGTGTACATCCCCTACGGATCATTTCCATATCGCTGCGTCTACAAGACAGAGCCATGACCTCACGGAATGGTTGAGTAATCGTCGAGATGACCCTGCTGTCCATGTACGTTTCATGCTGTCACTGCTCTTGACTGATTTACACCTTCGATGCAGGACTTTCTTCCATGCCTCAAGGATCACTTGCTGGCACGGGCATGGGGACTCACCTACAATGGCGACGAATATGACTTTTCCAACGAGGACCGTCGCTGTGTGCTCATACAGGACAACAAGATATTTGAGCATGTCTACCTATGAATCAACTACATGACCTACGACCTTCAGCGCGAACAAGACTCGATCAGCCCCTGTTCCTATCCTGACATCATGTTGTTATCACAAGAAGACGAATGCTCACACCCATATTGGTATGCTCGTGTCTGTCTGATCTTCCACGCTATGGTACAGCACTGCAAGGACAACATGTCTCTGTATTCCAAGCCAGAGTGGATGGACATCTTGTTTGTCTGTTGGTTCCGACATGACTCAAACTTCGTGTCCGGATGGGATGCCAAGCGATTACCCCGGCTTCAGTTCTTTGATGAAGAAAACTTGGCTGACAGTTTCGGTTTCGTAGACCCAGAATCTGTGATCCGTGGGGTCCATCTCATCCCCACATTCGGATGGGGAGTCACAGATGAATTGATGGGACCATCATTCGTGCAACAAGAACCAGAAACAGTCAAACTGCACAGCGACTGGTGTTTTTACTATGTTAACATGTAAGGCATGTGTCTATGTGTGCTACATATACTCATTTTGGTCTAGTTTCGTTGATAGGGACATGTTCATGCATTTCAGAGGGGGAGGGGTTGGCCACAAGATCACTCATGAGTGGCATGAATTTTTGCAGCGCGAGGGACGCACACCACTGGCGGATCGTGAAGATGTTCGAGCCGACGATGCTTTGCAGCCTGAGGACTTGGAGGACGAAGTTGAGCCTGGTGTTGGAGTTGAGATGGGTGATGCAATGGACGAAGAGGGAGATGCGTTTAGAGGTTCAGAGTCGGAGGAGAGCGAGGGCGAAGAGAATGACATTATTGTTGCGGATGAAGGAGAAGAGCTTGATGAGGACATTTGGGCGCAGGAGGGGTACAGTCCACTGTAGCTCGAGTCTAGTCGCAGGCAGTGTCGCACTCGTTCGCTTTCATGTTATCTGTGAGAATGTAATATCGTATATTATTGGAACCTAGTGATTATGATATTGTAGCGCAAATGAGCATACACCAAGGCCTAGACTTCATGACAGGTCCTGACATAAGCGACCACCCACAACTGACTCTGCTCACGGGATGTCTGGGAATCTCAGCCAAATCAGGGAATCTCACAATTTTGCAATGTTTGTGATGTGGGTCCACACTTGGGACACAGTTCTGGAGGTGCTCGTCTTGTCGTGGATGGCGCATTCGCTCTTGTGCCATCCGTTAACGGGGCCCATATCTAAGTGTGATGCGTATCAGGTGCATGGTTGTGGAAAGGTTGGATGTATGGCGTTAAATCTTGGTCATATGGCTCATGAACAGCAAAAGTAGCTGTCATGGACGAGCTTGAAATAGGCATCCCCTATTTTCCCGATCAGGCATTCAAGTACAGCATGGCTCAAACACGATGGAACGCACCTGTTTCTCAGGCTTGGGAAAGACTGGCTGAGATGGTATGGCTGAAGCCCTGAAGCAGAAAAATATCATTCAATACATATGCTGATCAAATCTCACTGACTAGGTATACTATGCATTGTTGTATTTAGATGAGTCCAGTGAGTCCAGTGCAGTCCAGACACCAATCCGGGGTACCAGATATGGACACTGGATGAGTATGATAGTTACCTTAGACTACTTAGTGACTTACTGAGTATTCTACATAGCATGCCAAAAATGCAGAGCTATTACCAATGGTAGCACAGCAACAAAATTATGCATGGGCAATGCCAGTGTAGAAGATGCTGTTGTCACACACAAAGTCTCACAAAGGCTGATGCAGCCAACACCACATCTGCAAAGCAGCTGTGTAACGTTATTGCTTGACGACTTTACACCAGCCATTTGAATGTTGTGATTGGATGAGGACAAGCAAAAAAAGGAAATTTCAGGGTGGTCTTACACTAGTCCAAAAAGTATGGAAAGCCTAACGGCCGCGCTCATGTTGGGCGTTTGAAAAAGGTAATAATGAAAAACGGACACCAAACACTGCTATGGGGGGAAATCATGTGAATTCATTGTAGCTTTGATGGCCGAAGTCTTGATGTACTGTAGCATGAATGGCCGAAGCCCTGTTTGACCGCCAGCCAAAGTACATTGGGAAAAAAAAAAAAACATCTTTCATGTAACATAGTGAATGAGTATCACAATGTCATGGCAACCTCGTCCTCCTCTTCTGACTCAGCCTCATCAGATGTGAATCCATCAACCCATACAGCTGGCCCTGCATCAATGTTGTTCTCGTCACCCTCATCATTATCATGAATGAACACATCAAAGTTGCCACCTTATTAAATACTGTCGATTAGTGTATATAGGCTCACTGAATTTATAACTGACCTGGTCCCATCCCATTTGCCACCCCCCCAAAATAACCTGATCACTCATGTAAATCCTGCAAGCCTCAATGAGGGGGACCTCAACATTGCCATCACTCTCACTGTCATCAATTGCATGAAGAACTGCTGGAACCTCCTCATATAGCTGTAACATGCCGAAAATCTGTAAATAGATCACCCAGATAGAGCTGTGTTCGACCAGAGGCTGTCCTAATTCATTATAATAAAGCTGAATAAAGTTACCAAGGGACACTGGCAACATGTTGAAGACAGGGTTGTTGGGGTCAACATAAAGAGTTCGGACATAATTGAGGGCCTTTGGTAAAACTATGACCCTGAAATCCAGTGCTCTGTAGTTGTTGGCACACCAGTGGATGAGTTCCGGAATGCCATGTGGTATGGCCTTTGGGGCAATGTTGTCAGGCACACTAATTGGAAATTCCATAGCGCATACCTTTGTTCTGTCACTACGTTTCCGAGCATTATTGATGCAGAATACATAACTATCCAGCTCTTGCTGAAGCCAGGGGATGAATAGCCAGCAGAAAAGCATCCTAGCGTGATATACATTAGCAACACAATGTAGATGAGTTGAGCATAGTACTTACAGATGTAGGGTGTTGTGTGGGTTGTACCATCCTTCATTTACACCTTCATCGAGCAGCGCCTCAAAACCAGGTGTGAACTGGCAGTGAAATTGCAACCAGGCGATTTCTGGGACAATATTCTTTTTGTTGCGCATCCACCTATGCTGGATGAAGCCAGAGAGGGACGAATTATGCATTTGATGTAGCATGATTTGTGCATTTGCAATCCCAAAGTTTTCTGTGCCAGGATCGCTTTGGGTGATCATAGGAATGACTGGAAAATTGTTAGCATACATGAACAGCGGGGTGATAGTACATACATCCGAATTTTTTGATAGTATTGAGGTAGTATGACAAAATCAGCTGTGGGTTTCGGTTAGAATGCCATACCTTCAACCAAAGGATGCGACCCAAGAATGGTTTGACACCGATGTGAAGTGCAAGCCCATAGTGGAGCCACTTGTCATGCTGGTCAACGGTCCAGATGTCATTGATGCCAGCAGCCCAGAAATGGTGGTGCTGGAGCCAGTTGGCCTTGCACTACTTCATCAGGTGGGGTTCATGTAATCACACATTACATGTCTTGATATATATGAGCTCAAGCAGCCTCACCAGAACAGAAAGAGTGATAACATACCGAGAAACGGACATTCCGTGTTCATGAAAAATAAGACTGGTCATTTCTCGGACTCCAGCATTGGGGTACATTGTATGGAGCTCAATCATAGCAGTATGAATACTATCTGGTGAGTGTCCTTGATGAGGTCGTTCCAGGCTGAAGCTAGCGCGGATCTCTTTGAACTTTGTAAGTCTATAGGTGAGTCCGAGGTAAGTAGTAACGACCATCTGACAGATAAACAAATGACTTACCCAATGCCATATTCATTCAGATCAATGACCTTATGGAGTTTGGAAACGATCGCCCTGTCAGTGAGACGTGCTGCCCATAGCCTCTGAATGTGTGGCTCTATCATGTCAAGTGGTGCTACAGTAGAACCGCTCATAATGCATAGCATTGGGCAGTGGGTTTTTGTCATGCTTTATCACCGTTATGCAACACGGGTGTAGGCGTGACATAAGTGACTACTGTGACCCCTGCTTATCGCCCGCTGCCTTCAGATACTTGTCCATCGTTGCCTGCATCAATTCTGCAGTTTCCTTGTGTCGCAGCTCAATCTGGAACTTCTGGATGTGCCATGAGAGGTCAAGGGAGGTTTCTCCTGTTCCATATGCAATGGAAATTCGCTCCATCTGCTCACACAGATGGACAACCTCGCTGAACTTCAAGTCCGGTTCCTCATCTGCAACCTCCTCAACCTTGTCGCTTGCTTCCACTACCTCACCCCGCTTAACTGCCAATTCATGGTTCACCAAGGTGACTATCTCGGCATCCCCACCAGGAAAACTGTAGAGAGATCCACCTATGTCTTTTTCCTGAACTGGATTCAACATTTCTTCGAGGGTGAGTGGCTTTCCAATGATTCGTTTGCACTTCACAAGCTCATCTACAGCCTCCAACAGATTTTTTTCAGCCCCAGAAAGCTGTGGAAGGTCAGGGAAGGCTGTGGCTTGACTTGGAATACGAAGAGGCAGAGAGACGGAGAGAAGATGATTGATTGGACATCCAAAGATAGGAATGACGAGTTGATCAAGATCTGATAAGGCTTTCTCGGTGTCGTTTTCAGTGTCCATAACAATTTTCAGTGCAGGGACCCAATCTTGAGCAACATATGACTGCCTGAGAGTGTCCTCAAGTGCCTTTTCAACCTCTGGGTACCGTATTTTATCTGATAGTGCAAATTCACGAATGTGAATCCAAGCAGTGGGACTATGCATTGCATTGGTGACTGCCAAAGTAAGTGATGGCTGTGCTTTTGTGCCAATAGGAGATGATGACAATGAAAGGTTCATTTCAGCGTCCGGTTGGATTTTTGTATGATTCCAACATTTTTCGATGGTTGATGGCTCGACCTTCCTCCAGGCTTCAACCATCAATAACATAGCTTCATGTATATCGATCTTGTAGAGCTCCTGTCCACCTGCATCATCAATTTCTAATGCACGCAAGGAGAACGCTCTTTGGTAAAGTGCTTTGGTTGTGCGAATAATCCCGGCATCACAGGGTTGAATATACGATGTCAGATTAGGCTTGAAGTATTCAAGATGGATGTTGTGAGGCTGATAGTCCACATAGTGCCCCAAGAAATTGTCGATAAGAAGACAAATGTGCCAGTTCTGCTGACATATGTATTTCAATGTCAAGTGCTTTGAGCCATCTGTATACTGAATATTAGTTAGAATTAGTTATAATTGTGCTCATCCATACTCTTCAAATATGGCCATTGTCATCCATGCAGTTTTATTGCTGCGGTAATAGAGCCCGAGGGATTGTGGTGATGTATTTTTGAAGCACCAGGGCTTAGCATATCTTCCGATGAAAAGAATAGGTAACTTTTTGCTCCCGTCTGCATTACAAGCAAGTCCCATAGTGATTCGGAATTGATCTTTCTTTTTCCCACTCATTTGCTCAGTCGCAAGTCCCCATTCAGGTGATGCACTGTTCATATGTATCAATGGTATGTATCAATATTTTAGTAAAAACTTACAATGCAAATAGACTCATTTCGTCGAAATTAAAATGATCCTTTGGAGCATATTTAATTAAAATGGACCTGAGGCGAAGTCGCTCTGCTTCCACTGCAGCCAAATTGACTGATGCAGCCTCGCCATGACACTGATACTCCTGAATCCCATATGCCTTCTTGAAGCTATCGAGCCATCGGCTACCTTTCAAATGTTCCTCATCTGGAACATGGAACTCCTCCTCGAACTTGGTATGCTTGGCAATCAACATTGCACCATTCACTGTCTCCTTTTTCTCCATCATATGCTTGACCCAAAGAAACAAGGCTCGATCCACATCCGGACGTGTGACAACACAAGGTCGCTTTGAGGCAAGGGCATTAGGAAATTTGTCACAGTGATTTTCAAGAATTTGGTGATCTCGAAGCTTTCGGCACAGTGTCGACTAGGTAAATATAAGTGCACCCTCATGGCGACTCTTGAAATACTCAACAATGGCCTCCTGTGACATTGCAGGATGGGTATCTATATATGCAAACACTGTTAGCCAGTCATGAAGACTAAGGTTTGTACATTGCTCCTTTCTGTGTTTCACAAAACCCTTAGAATTATCTGTAGCTTCCTTCAGGTTCTGGAGTTTGTAAGGGGCATGGCCAAGCCGAGGTTTACGCTTGTGCTCTGACCCATCGTGTGAGTTCCACTGAGCAGGCATGGGGAAAAGAAGCACCAGCGATGATCAATGACTCAGTGAGAGCTCAGATGCGGTAAATTTTCACACTCGGTAGCCAATAGAAATGGACTGCATCATATTTGGACTATCCTTGATAATAAATAATCTACAAAAATAGTTGTGCATTATGCAATATGCAGAGCTTCTGCTGCCCTACTCGGGCGGATGTCCAACCCTATGCATCATGAGAATTATGTAACATGAGGTCATGCATTACAAGTGGTTCTACTGTAGCATGTGACCATATGTCAGGCACACCTCAGGCCAGCAGTAGAATAATGAGCAGTACTCACGGGTAGGTTTGTTCTGGTTGGGTTGCTTGCTGTGCTTCATGGTCAGGAGTCTGCCTGAGTGTGACTTTGCGCGATCACCCTCTTTAATAAAATCAAGGCTTAACTTCTGCAGTTTTTCTCATTGACGCTGCATGTGTAAGGGGAAGCAAAGACCATAAGCCTGGATCTATAGCCTTCACTTCCCCCCACACATCTTCGCTTCCTGATGCCACACTGTGCCGGGGGAAGCAAAGACCATAAGCCCAGACCTATAGTCTTTGCTTCCTCCCACACATATTTGCTTCCTCTAATGCCACTTGTGCGGGGGGAAGCAAAGACCATAAGCCCAAACCTATAGTCTTCACTTCCCCCCACACATCCTCGCTTCCCTTCACACCTTCGCTTCTCTCAATTTATCTTCTCTTCTTACCACAGCTCATGGC
>JBBPMH010000664.1:0-19124 GCA_038090235.1 Pulveroboletus ravenelii
ACGGCCGGGGAGTGCGACGCCTGGACGGGTGCCTTCGCCAGCTGTGGAGACGGCGACGGCGCGGTCGTACGAGGCGTCGCCTGGTCCGAGTCAGGTGTCTCTGTCAGGGGCTGGAGGTGCGAGTGCGAGTGGTGGTAGCGGGACGAGGGGAGGCGTGTGGATGTCCCCGTTGGTACGGGCGCAGCGGGAACGGGAGAATGCTGCTCAGGCTGTTCTGGCTGGGACTGCGGGCGCGCTAGGTGCCAGTGCCGGTGCCGGCGTTGGTGTTGGTGCTGCGGCCGAGGACATACCTGATGATTGGGAGAATGATGTGTAGATGGACTGGACGTGCCAAATAGCACTAACGATGATTAGATTGAATTGTACGAGTTAAATTGCATCGGCCACGAATGGACTCGATGCGCCGCCGCCACCCCGTTCCCTTTGCTGATACCTGTGAATTGATCATGGATCATGAATTGCTTTATCAGATGCACACACGTACTAACGTTTTTACAGCGCACATTATCCTGCACCCCGCCGCTGGGGTCACCGAGTCCCGGCAATGGCAGCCTAGTCCCACAGAGCCGCCAGCGGCAAGATCAAGTGATTGACTAGCACTCTGGCTCTGCAGGTGATCATAGTTGCTCTCCCGAACAGAGTATTATACGAGACAACGGCGGATCACGTTCTAAAAAACGAGATGATTTGGAAGAGGATGTCTTACACAGTGGCAGCAAACCCATTCAAAAACCCAGGCGTGGAGAAATTAATTATTCTCCATCTACATGGGAAGGGTTTCAAAGGCGATTCTCAACGTGTTCTGCGTGATTATTCATAAGTACCTCGTTGCCCATTTCGGGCTCAATTCACCGTGGTGGTCAATTCCGACGGCCACCTGTCTCTACCCACCACCGGGGCGTGACTCTGCTCGTTCCAGGGTGAGCATTCGTAATCCGAATCCCACGGAGTACGTACGACGCAACGAACTCTCTCGACTCATCAAATTCAGGGTTGTGAGACTGCGACTGGCAGGTGAGGTCAGCCCCTGAGGACAATTGGAACAGCCCGGTAGGCACAAAACTCACGTCAGCGATGTTAATGACGATTAGATCGGCGAACGCTTTGATCGGCCTTTTCCCCTAGCACAGGATGATGTTACCTGCAGACCAAGGGAAGTCTTCTTCTAGACCACCTAATTAGAATTGGTCACCGCGGAAAATGTGCTTCCATCTCGACCTACCATGCTGTGGACCCGAGTGGCCTCATGGTAGACACATGGGCTGAGATCTCACCGCCTCGGGTCTTCTGTGCACGTTCGACTTGGCCGATGAGATCGAATCACTCGAGAAGGGAGGTGCACAGGCATAGGAAATAGGAGCATGTGAAGTGTATGGTTCCCATCACGGCGACCCCCTTTGAGCTCGAAACCGCACTTGACAGTCTCCGCACACATAGAAATATCGCCCCATTGAAACACGACTCTCACGAGCTTTGCGAACGACAGTAATAAAACCCTTCCCTCGGTATTTAGTTGGGCTACCGTTAACAGCGGAGATGGAACCAAACCTTGTAAAGAGAGCCCCGATCCTTTATGGTCAGGCGCGCGGGAAGAAATTATGGGTGAACGAGCTGCCCCCTGAAGAAGAGCGACTTTCCCGCCGGGACAGACGCAGGTTGCTAAGCGCGAGATCCAGCTACTCTACGATAAATAGACAGTGGGAAAGTGGCATTACCTACTTACTTGGATCCCCTGGAAAACCCCGCTTCGAATATCCATTCAGGCCACTGCAGCTGGTTTTTACACCAGGTCAAACGATTCGTGGCCAGGGCAGACAAGCCTACCGGTTAGAACTCCACTTTCACTTGGCTACAACGTTCATTTAGCACAACGACCGCCAAGCCGCCAATTTGGGAACTGAAGGATCGTGTGGGTACATCGTCTTGCTCGCGCACAACAAGCGCAATTTCCCGAAAATCGACCGCAAACACCTCGGATGTTGCACCTCCCCAAGCGTTACGTAATTCCGGGCCGAACGTAAAGCCCGGAAATATATTGACGGCACCGACGCAAAGTAGCACACTGATAGCCGCGTCGATGCCATTGTCTCCTTCTTTGAGTACGTCGCGCATAACGTCGGTGCAGCACTTGTCCTCTGCTGCGACGAGGACATGGTTTGCAATAATCAGGTAAGTAGGATTACGAAAAATCGTGTGTGAACGAGTTGATGGTAACCACCATGGCAGGATGCTGTGAGCGAGCGCTAGAAAGGGGCTGGATACTTCGTTCCCATGAGTTGAACACACACGTGTTAATCGGTAGACCGAGGAAGCCACACTGACCGGGAAAATGGTTTTGGGCACATGTGCGCTGACGCGATTCCTTGGGTTTTCGCGTGTCGGCATCCTTAGGGTAGGCCGACCTTTCAGAGTAAAGTTCGTCGAGAAATCGAGCGCACCTCTGTATTATTTTCCAATGAAACCCGGGAGACCCCAGAGAGATGACTGGCTACTATAGTGTGTCCCCTCTACCTGCAGGTCTTCGATTTAGATAGTATATGGCATCGAGGTGCCTAGCCTTCAGCACAGGACCGACTCATAGACGCAGTTTGATTAAAACCGGTTGTCGCTGGCACTGATCGGGGCCCCTTCAAAAAACCAACCGGCAACTTGGGGGTATCCGTTACCGCGCCACAAGGAGTACTCGTTTTTCCCAGCCTCTGCTTCTTCTGGGCATCGCTTCGGGGCCATCTGGGAAGTCGCTTACAGATATATAGTATTACATATGGTTCTTGACGATGCTAGCTTGGTTTTAATTTAAGTGAATTCTCGTTTGAGAGCAATCGAGGGTGAACCGATTTTAAAAGACAAGTGCTGGTCGTTCCAAACCCCGAGGAAGGAGGGAGAGAGCGTATTTACGTGAGCAGAACCGCAGGCGCAAAAAGGTTTCAATTGAATGATCGATCCTACCGGAGCTCCGAGTCGATCGCTTCATTTTCCAAAAATCGGCAGATGCACCCACCGAAGAGAATTCGTGAGGTCCTTAAACATTGCCCCTCCTAACCACTAGCTTTTTTCTTTGAAACGGTCGGCTAGCAGCGCTAGAGGTTTGAGTTTGAGTGCTGAGGTCGTTTGTACTCTTGGCCGTGCTGCTGGCAATTGTATCAAACCTTGCAGGGATGTCTCTTGAATGTTTTCACCGCCTGGGCGGCTCGTCCGAGGATCACAATGAACAAAAACTACATCCCCGGCGCAGATGGCACCCGGAGATTTCGCGTTCCACACGTGCCTCAGATCATGATGATGGATAAAGGTTTAGTGCCGCTATGCTTACTGAGAATTCTGACCTTTACCGTGTTTATTGTCCTCTTAAGCCCGCTTTGCAACGGCCAGTGCACAACTTCATTTAGCACCTTCTTCTCACTTCATTGTCTCCATCGACTCAAAAGGTACTTGGTGCAAGGCTATGCGTGTAGACGAGCACGCGAAGGAACCATCCAGAGGCTTTGTGTTCTGATCGGAACTTCGGTACGCGTGGGATGAGCTCCAATTCAAAACGTTGGGTGCCTGGGCAGGCTCGCGGGTAGTACCGAGTGTTTCGCGAATGCACCGCGAGGCAATCCGAAGTATCTGCCTTGAGGAGTTTGTACCCATCGAAGTTGTTCGAAGGCGTTATCCAACCTTTAAAAGCGCCCATATCCTCGGGGAGACACGGGCAGTGTGTGTAGGTCCCCAGGCTATTTTTGTACGAAACAAGAAAGGAGAGAGAGAAAGGTTCGGGAATCTTGTCACGATCAAGTCACAATCAACCTTTTTGTCCGTCTGCCGCCGCAGTGATCTCAGGCTCTCCTCCTTCAGCAACGTACCGAGGATGCGCTATGAGCGTACATAGTATCTTTCAAACACGCCACCCGATGCTGATTGACACCTGTCCCGGACCAAGCGCCGATCCGATGGTTCTTGCACTCTGCGTTTCATTCAGGAGGAAAGTCACTAGGCGCCGGAAAGAATAAGTATTCGGAAATGATTTGGACTCGGAGATTATCTCAAGGGATGACCGGTGAGCACACGTGACCCCATCGAGACCATGAAACGAGATGCTCGGCAGTTCATTTCGACCTTGGATACCATCAAAGGACAATAATACCTCGGACCCTACAGCCATTCCCATCCGAGTGACCCGTACCCGCACCGGGACAAAGTATGCATGGATTACGGGAGTATGCAACCAGTATGCCGTTAGACACTAACAGATACAAAAGCAAGCGGTGACGCGATGATCGGTCTGAAGAGAACTCTAAGGAGATGATGTACAAGGAAGGGAATCTACAATGACTTGTGTACATAACCGTGTCTTCAACCAGACCATTCCACTATTTCACACACCAACGATGGAGACAGATGCTTCAATGGGTTTAAGTTGGGAATCCAAAGCGTTTGAAGGCGCTGACGAACGAGGCAGGTTTTGTCCCAAGGTCTACAAGCAGAAGTGAGGACAAAGAATGATCTTTTGTGACGTGAGATCACGAACCACAATATCGCCGTCTTGCAACAACGTTTGGTGCTGTGTTCGGACACCGTTCACGTAAGTACCATACGCCGAGGAACGATCCCTGATAAGGACCTGAGCTTGTTCGTTAATATCTAATACAAAGTGAATAAAAAAGGTGGTCAAACCTGCTTCCCCTGTATCCAGACTTCTGCGTGTGGTGCACTCAACGAAAGCGGACCACTTGGGAAGCTGCCATTGGACGACGAAGGCGCCTCACTAGATTGACATTGCAACTGTACTCTGACTTTGTCCTGGAGCGGGAGTTGCTTGGATTCAAAGGGGAAGCTGGCTGAGGTCGGAGTGAACGAAACAGTGGGCAGAGCGTTAAAGTTCATTGTGTGAATGGTTGAATAGCTGAGTCGATATGAAGAAGAAGTAAACGGGGTTCTGAGTGGGGACATGGATGGATTTTCTCTTGGCTTTATATTGGGCACCGAAACGTCCGCTTCTCCGGATGCGAAACGCTGGAGTATTAAATCCATGTAGCACCACAAACAGGCGGAGAAACCCGCAAGCCGTGCTTGTTTCGGAACTGCGTGCCCAGGGGCCGTGCAGATATGAACCCTGAGATCATGAGTTTCACGCGTCTCCCAAGTGTGAGGCACATCAACGGTGGGTGCTCGTACCAAGTTTATACATTTCCTCCGCTAGTGTGACCAATGTCGTCCACCCCAACACCATGTGGGAGCAACATTACGCAAGAGGGGGCCTGGTGAGCAGATGACCTCGTGGAGTCAAGCCTGTCCGCGCTGGCGCTGACTGCTTCCATTCTAGATGGGATCGAGGTCGGTTGGCATGGGTCGAAGCAATTTCCAGATCGGGATAATAATCCTCACCTAGGAGGGACCTGTCGATGAAGGCAACCAGAGGTTTTCGGAGATCCGAGCTGTAGGTAGCAGAAGGTTATGCGATAAATTTATATCCTCTTGAATTCGCATGTGAGAGCAAAGCAGAGGTCAGCAGCTACACCCCCTGTTGATCAGCAAGACTTCCAAGAATCGTTTTCAGTACGCGAGTTAGAAAAACGGAGGATCCGATCGAGGGCACTCACGCCGTTTGATCGATGCTCCCTGGAGTCAGACGTTGGCACATGCACATGTTAGACACGCTGCCGGTTCAGACGAGCGGCGTGCTGGGGTGGGATGCATAATCAAAACCTTGTTAGCGAGTCCGGATCCGCTCTTTTGGTTAAGGTGTAGGCAAGTCTTGCTTGTGGAGCCAGAAAGTCAGGGTGGACTACACTAGAGGGCACGTGACTTACGATAACTTATTTGTCCGCCTTTGCAAATTGTGTAGTGACCGCTCTCGCGCGAGCTTCAAGTCCAGTCAAGGACCAAGTTTGTGACTCGCCATGTCTCGTCTTTCCCGAGCTCTCAATTCCCCACTTCGGTTTTCCCAGAGCTCATCAAAAGCCTCGGCACTCGCCCCACCCCGGACACCACCCGCGCATGTCAATTTCTCAACGCGACCTGCCAACTTCACCCCAGAAAATCACCCATCATCGTACACCGCTTCGAGAACATCAGATGACAACGCGCATTTTTCTGCTCATCTTAATTCTGTCTTTTCTTCCTTGGATTTTCCTCCAGAGTTGGCAAGGCGAATACTCACCCATGGCAGTCACAAGGCTGCCATTCACGGGCACAACGGTCGCCTGGGGTTCATTGGTGGGCATCTATCACAAGAGAGTGCTTTTATTATTTTGATGTTTACGAACATTGACAGGTCGTCGCGTCTTGGAATCATATTATCTATTGTTCGTCCACGAAGTTGCACGAGGCCGTGCACATCACGATTATGACCATTTAACTTCACGCGCACTAAACACGTATCTCTTGGGAGAACATGTTGCACCTCATTGGTCTCTTGGCCGTGTGCTTCTATGGGTCCCAACAGTGTCTAAGGAAACTCTCCGGACCATTCAAACAAAAAATCAAGATTCCGAGCTAGCCGAGGCATCTCCTGGTATCGCAAAGAGTGTCGGACTCTACAAAGTGATGGGTGAGGCTGTCCAAGCTGTAGTGGGGGGTGTGTATCATCAATTTGTACGTGAGCTCAGGTTTCACTGCCCTGGCGTCTGCAGGGTTTGATAACGTCGCGGTGACTCTTCTTTATCGCGGTGTATAGGGTGGCTCCGTTGCTCATCGGTTATTCCACACGCGAATACTCCCGCACCTTGTGCTGCCAGGGAGATCAAGCGGCGTTCCTGAGGAGTTCCATGCTGCAGCGTCACAGATTTGTGAGCGCATGGGCGGTCCAGAAAGTGAGCTAGTCCATCACTTGAGCATCTCTGGACACACAGAGGTCGAACATGTACATGTATCACCTAAAAGAAGGGCGTGAGTCATTTTGTCATCTTTACCGAGTGAGTAAAGGAATTGGTGACCATCTGTTGCAGCGCCGCTGGGATATAACTCGTTCCATGTTCGTTTGCTTGGATTGTTGGGTCGTTACTCGAATCCCAAAATTTACTGCAGCCCATATTCCTTTTAATTGGACATACTATGGAATTTCAAGACATGAAGTTCGCGTCAGCATCTCGTCAGTGAACCAGTCATGGTGGATCGACATATCATATTACATGTAGTCCACTGGGATCTTATTCACCAAGCAATTGTTTGGGCAGCTCAGGACTAGCGCATTGCTGATGGCTTGACGGCCAGAGGAATCGAGCCGTCGAACTATTTTACTCATCTCAATCCTGTTAATCAATTAACCAACTACCCTTCCCTCAGCCGTCAGCCTCTGTGAGTAAACTTTCAAACTCGGAATGGTAATATTGTCTATCCACTTTACTATTCCTTACTTGCCTCGTCCGTTAACCTCGTGCTTCGGGATCGTATTACACGAGGCCGCGGGCCGCGGCTAGATTCATAGGCAGGACAGCACTCTAGGAAATCCACAATGCATCATCATGCGAGGTGACCGCGTCCAAGATTCGCTGCAATCAGGGCCCACGGTGCACTGGACCTACTGAACTTTTCTGTGAAGGCGATACCGAAACCCGCAAGTGCGAGTACTTTCCAGGTTCCTTTCCAACCAGTGCGGGAGAACATATCCTCACTTTGCGTCCTGTATGCTCTGATCGTTCTGTCCCACTTGTGGAGCGGATCCCGTGTATGCTCCGATATTGGATACGAGCATATAGGGTCCCCATGCGGCGATATGTCACGGCACGCTTCCACGTTTGAATTGAGTACAGGTCTAGATTCTATGAGGCTACGGAATCCCAACTCCCGTCTTCGGCGCGTGTCAGCTCAAGCGAGGCTGTGTCGCGGCCATTGATCGATGATCCAGGCGATGACATACTGCCTGCACTAACCTCCAGGTCGCCGTCAACGACACTAAAGTCGAGGCGCAAAGCGCAATCTATCTCATTCCTAAGTTCCCACGGCGGAGAGTTTGTTGACTTGCATTCCGTTTTGAAGGCATGCGAGGTGATAACACGAACGTCCGACGAGCATTGCCTTTGGAGGTACATCCATGGGGACCCACACTACATGCTGCATTGCTAATCCGATCAAATGATGCTCCACGACCACCTAGACGGGAATGGTAGCTTTTCATTGTCACCCTTAGCCTTACCCAAGGCTATCCAGGACGTACAACCCTCCCGCTCCGCCCTTCAGCTCGGCCGAGAGTATCACTTACTAGCCTTCTAACCTCAGCTGAGCTTCGTCATTCATGGCATGTCAAAAATTGTGACGTGCTCGCACCCGAACCTAGCTCTGGAACTGACCGTCCCAAACCAGCCAGCCATTGCGGGGTATCATCGCGAGACCCATCGAATTCCCCAGCCATGAAACCACCCCTATAAATGGACTACAGAAGATTAGATCAGAGATAAAACTAGCCTGGCATAGTCTAGTGGTCCTTCTTCACCGCCTCCCAAAAATAAATCACTGCCCTGAACATTAAGGTTCTCGACAACGCCTTGGATGGATCATTCCGAGCGACGGATCCTACGATTCGGTTCCCCTCTCGTACGTTCATTTCCCACCGTGGCGCGACAAAAGTTGGCAGTTATCCTTGCCAACGAGGCCTCTGAGGGTCCAGGGATCTTTGCCAATAATTTGGTCTGGACGGTATGCCGTAACTCACGGCATACACTAGTCATGAAGGTGCGGTTCGTATACGTCTCCTATCGCGTCGGGTTTCCCATGCAAATATGAAGATAAGCACGCCAGCCGTGAGTTGCAAAAGACCGCCCTGGGAACTTATATTGGTAATGGTATGGACAACCAATTTGGCTTGGGATCACCTGACGAATTGGCAAGGACCACCTTATACGACTGGGTCACAGATGCCTTCTTTTGATGTGAAACTACATCGGCGAGATGGCCGAGCGGTCTAAGGCGCCAGACTAAGGACTAGGTCATCAGATGACCACGGAATATCTGGTCCGAAAGGGCGTGGGTTCGAATCCCACTCTCGTCAGTAATTTTTTTCCATAGTTTGTCGGGCTGATCATTGTGACCGATGATCCCTCGTGGATTTTTTGTCAAGTCGATGTAATTGGTGAGATGGCCGAGCGGTCTAAGGCGCCAGACTAAGGATCAGGTCATTCGATGACCAAGCATATCTGGTCCGAAAGGGCGTGGGTTCGAATCCCACTCTCATCACATCTTTTTTTCGCATGTCAGGCCCCCTAGTTCGGGAGAACTCATTCACTCCTTTCTTTACATTTCGACTATATCTCCTCGATCTGGATGCGCTCAAGCCTCAAATACTATGCAAATCGGGCTTCACAGGGAGCCCGGGATGAGCGCTCACCTCAGACTCCCTGTGAAGCGCAATTGGATTGTAGTTGACTTAGCCAACAGAGCATTCTGGCTGATTGGGTCACAAACCACGATCTACCTAGTTGCCACCCGCTACTTCATTATCTTGGCGTAGGATCACTCCTACTATGGCCTTGTGGCGGAGAATGTAGTCGAGATCCCTGAACTGTGTCTGCATGGGGGCACGACTTGCGAAAAAAAGGTGTGATGAGAGTGGGATTCGAACCCACGCCCTTTCGGACCAGATATGCTTGGTCATCGAATGACCTGATCCTTAGTCTGGCGCCTTAGACCGCTCGGCCATCTCACCATCTGTGAGGGGTATCGGGTGATATCACATATGATTTCTTTGTGACCATCACGCGTCACAGCCTGTGCCTGCTCCGAAATGCCGACCCTCGCTGTGTATTACAAGCATCGTCCACGAGTTGGCAGCATCGGTCCACCATGGCCTCTGCGTACTACGAATTCTACAGAGGGTCATCGTACGTCCTTCGTTCTCCCTGGTCGTGAAATGTTTCCTACGGCGACCTTGTAGCATTGGCATGGCTCTTACCGACTCGCTGGACGAGCTTATCACGAGCGGCGCTATCACGCCGCAGCTGGCGATGAAGGTTTTGCAACAGGTTCTACATGTGGCGCCACACTCCATGACACAACCCGCTGATGAACCACCCTAGTTTGACAAATCCCTCGCAGACACGATGGTCAAGCAGGTGAAAACCAAGACGACGCTCAAAGTACATCCTCCTCCCTGTTCAGTGGCATCCCGGGCGTGTGCGCTGCCTGTTTTCTTTGCTGATATCATGAGTTTATAGGGTCACTTGCACACGTATCGTCTGTGTGACGATGTGTGGACGTTTATCGTCAAAAACCCCTCTTTCAAAATGGAGTCGAACGAGATGGTGTCGGCGCCACGGATAAAGATTATTGCATGCAAAAACGGAGACGCGATAGAAGCTGGAAAGAAGTGACATACCTCTGTCGTCCCCGCCGTCATGCGCACAGTACTGTACCATAGACGTCTTGTAATTCACTCCCGCTGTGTCCCGCACGCCCTCGTACCCGGACGGGCTATACAGCCGGTGCCGACGACCCCAGCGGGTTCCTGTGTATCCTGTGAGGAAATGCTGTAGATATGCCCCTTAAGGGACACACTCAAGCTGGCAAGTACACACGTGCTCGCGAACTTCCCATCCACTTCGGGTTGTTTATCTTGGCCTTTTCCCTCCTCAACACCCGGCGCCCGCAATGAGCCCCTTCGAATATCCGGAACCTCCGACGGATTCGAGCGTTTCTGAAGCTCGGAGGGCCCTCCAGACACAACGTCAAGAGCTTTCCCAACTCTCCGACCGGATAACTTTTGCAGAGGATGCTCTCGCACAGATCGTTACCGACAGAAAGCGTACGATTCGGGAGATGCAGCGCGAGCAGCACTTGCTGGAGGAAAAGATAAAGCTCACTCTGGCGTACATCTCACCCATACGACGGCTTCCCCATGAGCTCCTCCGCCATATCTTTATGTTCAACTTCGATAACCACCCTTGCTGTGCTTGGATCCTCGCTTCCGTCTGTGTTGCATGGCGTAGACTGGTTCTGTCAATACCCAGGTTATGGTCCAAGGTGAGCGACGGATTCTCTCTAGCGTGCATTGGGTTTCCGTGTTTTTTTTTACCCATCTGTGTTGGCGCTCGGATGTGTTTATCGATGAAAAGACATGTCTTCACCCATTCTTTCGCCGAATGATCTCTCTCTGGGAATTCTTGTGGTAAATGCTTCCTGCAACTGGTTTCGATGTACTACGCTCCTCTTTGCTCACCAAAGCCGTGTCTTGCGTTATATATGCCTCGCGTACCTATCCGCTTTTGCCTATATGTCTATTGGATCTGTCATCTGACCTTCCTGCCCAGATACGTCTTGTGACCAACCAAGGCGCGTCTCCAGATACGGTTCGCCTTTGGCTCGAGCGGTCTGGTGACAAGGTTCCTCTGGACATTGAAATCTACCTGCGGGTGAACGCCAGCTCGACGGAATCCTCTAGTCGTGTTCGAGCATCATCCCCTACGTCCTGGATGCCGCCGCCACCCAGTCCTCCGACGCACTATGTCCTACCACATCCTCCGCCGGGCGCAGCCATCCTTTTGCCTCCAGCACAAACACCTATCATTGTCCCTCAGTCTCCGTCCCACCACGATACCTGGGGTGCGTCTTCTCCCCCTCCTCCTTCGCGAAGTTCCCCGCAGGCACAGCGCAACTCGCATTGGGGACATATCGCGATCTTTTACTTGATTGAGCAAATGCATCGATGGCAGCGGTTTGTCTTCCGATTTGACAAGCAATTTCCCTCCATGTCTGCGCTCAAGTCCATCAATGGTACGCATTATACGTTCCACTAAGAAGTTTCGCCTAATTGGTGGTGTAGGTGACGCCCCTCTATTAAGCGAGTTTGAGATTTCGTGTGCGGAAACGATTTACGCTACTGAGTGGGCTTGGCTTCCCTGTAGCGCTCCATCGACCCCCTTGGGATTATCCCAGTTACAGTCTCTTATGCTGCATCATGTACCATTTCGATGGTCTTCCCCTATCTTCAAGACCGACTTGCGTTCACTCAACCTTCGTTCGCTCCCATCCACCCATCTACCACTAGATCGGATCTTACACATTATCTCGAACAACCAAAATCTTGAATTTCTCACGCTGCATTTTGCTGTTGTCCTGCCCGCCATTCTCCCGCTACATCCCACGTCTTTACCCAAGCTACGCGAACTCACTTTTGGGGGCCATTATCACATGGCGATGCTCACTGACACACTCATTCTGCCTTCATTGGACGTGCTCAGCCTCGACATCGAAGCCCGAGATCCGATTGAAGATGTGATCACGAATCTGCTCCAGCGATCTAATAACCCTCCTGTTACTCAACTGTCGGTGTCATATGGAAACACCAACAGTTCGACACTTTACTATGGTCCTGGAGGCATTGTGATTTCCTGGAATTTCTTGGCAGAGATGAACCACCTTCAATCCCTGAGCGTTGGTGGGACGCCGCTCGAGCCTTTCCTAGTAGCGCTAGGAATGCCTGAGGACGAGCAGGCACACTGGCTCTGCCCCAATTTGAAGTCGGTGACGATGAAGAATTGCCATGCACATCCGGATGGGATTGCAAAGCTTGTGCAGCTTGTCGAGGCACGCAATCCAGAGACGGGGACAGCTACGATGGTGCATGGTGTGACACCGGCAAAGCTACGGCAGGTCGAGTTGTACGACTGTGCATCGGTGGGACAGGACGTTTTGGAGTGGCTGAAGAAGCGTGTGGACGAGGTTATATGTGTCGAGCCATGTTATGGAAGGTCCCCCTGATGTCTTTCCCTCGGGTGGTCTATTGCTGAGCCTTGCATATTTTCTTTAGTAGTACGATGCAGTCCCGGGTCGTGTATTGATATTTTATGTGGACGGCGTGAGCTGCAGCTGCGGTGAGAAGCGTCCTGTGTGGTTGTACGGGAGATCTCTTCCGTCTTAGCGAGGTACCAAGAACGCACAAGCGCCGCGTACAAGTTAGATTTATTAGTAGATCGAAGCATTTTGAGTTTCGAGGTCTCACTGGGGCGCCGGTTGGCCAGGAACGTGCGACTGTTGATCCCTGGAGTTGACGAACTGTACATTGACACTACTCGGTACTCAAAAGAGCCTTGGAGGAGAGTGAGAGGCCCCGGGAGATGCTGTTTCAGCCGCGGAGCGATAACGACCTTGGCAACTTGGCAACTTGGCGACTTGGCGGCTTGGCAAGTTGTTTAGTTGCCGTACAGGTGGAGCAACCCTGGGGTTCAGCAGTGGTCAAAGATGAACCGTTGGCCTCAGCTTGGGCTACAAATTACGCCGAGACTGAGTTTAGTTCTTCGGGAATCAGCACGACGAATCCTTGGCGCGGTGACAAAGCGGACTTTGGGTTCGATGTAGAACACAACCCCAACCCTGCCCTGTCGCGCGCCGGGTATAATAAGCACGGCCCCCGCAGCAGCGATTTAATACGAGCTCACCTGTGGTTCTTCCGTTACTTCTCCTTTGCCCCTCCCTCTCGAGCACGGCGTCCGTTATCAAGAGATGCCTGTACCAGTCCCAGTGCTCAAGCTGACGGAATGGGTCAACTTAGATAATAGAACCAAACAGGGTTGCATGATGCTGTCGGATGACACCAACATCATGAGTGGTCACAGGTCTGTTACAAACGTTCATCTTGAGCGCGCCCATCTCTTTTCTCACTCTCTCACATAGCGGACACTTCGTCCCTCATCTATATCGCCCTCCTAAACATACCCTTCTCGGCCAGCTGCCCACCCCTAAGGACGGCCACGTTGCACATTTCTGGGGTGCCAGCATGCGTCTAAACCGGCATGGCGGGTCGACCCCCCCAGTGGAGAGCCTTCTCCCAGGCACCGTGCTACTCCCCCCACTGCCCACTACGCCCTACACCCCAATAGAATGGAACTGGGATATCGAATACGCCGACCGGAAACGTGAGGAGAAAGCTGATGCCGCCCAGCACGACACACAACCCTTTCCGGTCGATCGTGGAGTCCTCAAGGACATCATACGTGAGAAGACCCACTGCGAAGTCGGGCGCATCACGTTTCTGAGTTCCGGTGGGTAGTCCATTTCCTGTATTCGCACTGCTCCTGATTGAAGGTACCCAGGGACGTTTCATAAGGTTAGTCCTCCATCAGCACTTACGTTGTGTTCTTATCAATACTGGTTTCGGTTAGGCGTATCTCATAACCCTAGCTGACTCACGGGAATTGATTGCCCGTGTTGCTCGCCGGTTCATGCCGCGCCTCAAGACACAGTCCGAAGTGGCAACGATGCAATATCTCCGCGAAGCAACTTCCATACCCGTACCAGATGTATATTTTTACGACTCTAACCCCTACAACCGCCTCGGCGGTGAATATATCATCATGTCCAAGGTCGGTCACCACGTTCGACGTACGTGGGTCCCGTGCTTACTGTGTTGGTTCATTGTGTAGGCCTCGGGTATCCCACTCGGCAGAGTGTATCATTCGATGTCCAATGAACAGCTCAAGATTTTGTTCAAAAATGTAGCATTTCTCATCATACCTCTATTTGCTCAACGTTTCTCACACATCGGATCTCTCTCTTTCCCCACACCCTCAATCACATCAGTAAACTCATCCTCACCAACACCCACGGCAACGCATGTACAATCCAAACACTTTCCATTTTCAGCCACCTCAGCATCTGATAGTATGCCAACTCCGGTCCTAGTCACGCGCGGTCCAGCACGCGTTACGCCACCTTCGGCCCATGTCGGTCCTATTGTTTCGTGGCCATTCTTTGGGTCCGGTCGCGGTTACCTCACCCATCCATCTGAGATCGATCGCGGGCCGTGGTCTACAACACGATCTTATCTCAAGTCTTGTGTCAAGCGTGAGATATCGGGCGTAGAGCGGGAAACTGAGGGCAAGTCTGCTCCTCATCGCCTGCACCTTGATCCGGACGAGATCCGGTCATCTAGACATCATCACCTGGATGCGGTGCCTGATGATAAAAGCGATGATTCTGATGAATGGGATGCGCAGGAGAGTGATGAGGAATGGGAAGGTCCTGGCGATTGCATGTACAGCGATTATCGCCGCATGCAGCGTAGTACCTTCCTAATTGCGCACATCAAGCAGCGCGAACAATCCGTGCGCAGCGAAATGGGCCGCTGGATGCGCGTCATGGACCGGCTATGCGCGCACGCAGACAACTCGGGTCCTGAAGAGTTTGGACTTGATTGTCACGATCTCAACTTGGAAAACGTGTTCGTGGATGAGCATGATCATTCCAAAATTGTATGTCCAAGTCCACTGTCTGTTTGACGTTGTGTCACTCACTTCCACCTTCTCTTCTTTCCACTCAGTCGTGCATCATCGATTGGGAATCGACCACGACGCGGCCGTTGTGGGCCTGTGCCCATCTTCCGGCGTTCGTGCAGACGAGTCCGTTTACTTGCAAGCTATTCCGAGAAGTCGTCGCATCCATATCCCTCTCCAAATCGTCGAAGAATGGCTCTCAAGCCAACCTTGCTGCGACCACCAAGGAATGGCTTCACTATGAAGCTGTCGGGGCCCGGCTCCGTCTCGCGCACCGCTGTGCGGAGTGGGACGGATGGGAAGAAGGGCTGGTTGACAGCATTCTCGGGCCAGAGGAACAGGAGGAAGAATGGTTCAAGGACGCCGAGTCGACCGTGGACTGTTCGGGAGTGCCAAGCGTACCGTCGACCCAAGGCAAGGCGTGGGTGGAGGAGGACGACGCAGGCCAGGCGTCCGAGCCGTCATCGCGAGCGCTTCGGATAGCGACGCTCAAGAGTTGGAGACAAGCGGGCCAGTTACCACTGAAGAAGGCCATGGAGCAGGAGCAGACGCTGACTACGACGGGGGATATCTGTGGTGGGCGGGGTGGGGAGCTTGGACGGCGGTTGGAGGCGTGGTTGAGCGTGGATGGGAATGGAAGGCGCCGGCGAAGTGGGCACGCCCACAAGGAGTGTGACATTGAGGCAGAGTGAGGGCTGCTGCAAGGTACGAGCTGTGTGTTTCGTTGGGATATTGCTTATCCTATGTCTGGTGGGTTCGTCGCCAAGATGGACCCTTGTGTTAATGCATGGCAAATCTGTTTTGGACACTGGCATATTCATACGTATGATGGACTTTTTGGCATTTGCATACCATCTAATGTTCTGTTTGCTTGAATCAATCACATTGTCTCTTTTTTTGTCCACTGGATTTGGTTGGATGCTTCTATCTTGGATCACGGGCTAGTTAATTGTTACGAACTGAATGTTATGTAAGGTAGTACTACACAAGTTGTACAACGATCTTCAGAACCTGACCATGCCATCAACAAAACCTACACGTAACACCGCGTCGTTTTCCCGCACAGGCGGGCGGGCAGACAGCGATATCCAACTTATGTTGATCATCAATGAAACCCGCCGTCCTAGGCTTCTAGACCTAATCATTAGGCGGCCCGTCGATGGTGGCCCTCCGGACCGGATTGGAACGGAGAGGTGGCAGCGGCGGGGCGGGAAACTGGCATCTTTTACACTGATTCGAGGCGCCGTACTCGCTTCCGTCTAGTCTGAGTGCATCACAGGATGACCTCTTCCCCACGGCTCCTTGACGTACGCCGCGAGCTTCCGAGAACCGGGTGGAGCCCTCACACTTTCCCTTTCCTGATAGGTGCTTTGTAGCTTCGTGAGTTGTTGACCGACGTCGAGGCGGGGGTACTCCTCTTCTCGCCCGAACGCAACCTTCGATCCTCTCCTTAAACGTGTTGGTGGGGACTGTGATCCGTTCGGAGGGCAACGCCCATGTTCGTGGCGCCATTTATACACCCTACGTGCACATGGGGCTTGAGTGGTCTCAAATTCGTCTCTCTCAATCTCCTCTTGAGTGCCGGTGTGGCGTGTGCAGGTGCAGAGGGGAGAGCATACAAAAGACCGTGGGGTTGTAGGGCCGGGGAGTTAAATTGGGGTGGGCTCGATTGGGACCGAGGCGTTGACGACGCAGGTACGCGGGAGGGGATTGGGAAACCGTGAACGCCATGGCTTAATGGCTCGTTCGACGCAGAATGTGGACCGATTCCGTGACATTCACTCATGGCCGAGTTAACGCGATCAAGGTTGTCTTGCGTCGGTGTGAAAGGCACTGTTTGGTGCTCCTTGCAGGCTGAAACAACAGCGCGGTTGGTGGAACATTGCGGCAAAGCTGGGAAACGAAGCCGGCAGGCACTCCCTTTCCGTCCTTCGAGTTCAAGGTTGAGTCCATTTTCAATTCCATCAGGATTCAGGCCTCACAGGGTGGAACAACGACCCCAGCAGGGCAATACTCTTCTGACAATTCGGCCTCAATCGCACCACGTCGTAGAGTTATGATAAGCTGCTAAATCATACAATTTGCGTTGAACCAACTCTATTGTTAGTACATCCCCCCCAAGCAGGTTAAGATCGAGTCCCCACTTCACTCGTTCTCTACCCACCTGAGGAACATCGTCGACGGCGTATAGCACACCACCTGCCCATTCTTGTACGCGTAAAACGCGTTCTTGCCACGCGGACGGACAGACGGTGGCATCCAGATCACTCGTCGATCACCCTCAACGAGCCAGCCGTCCTTCCGGACCCGATAGGTGGTGTGGAAGAGGCTGTCCAAGGCCTCTTCTGGGTCAGATTGGGAGAGAAGGTGGGGGAGGGTCGTAACCTCGCTCGAGGCACTGTCGGCGCTGCCCTCCGGGGTCCCCTGACGTGGCGCATCGTCCGCATTTGTTGGGATGGTCCAGGTAAAGACAATCCCATCCTCGCCCGCCCTCGACGTGAGCCTCGTTCGATCGTTTTCTGAGAATCGGATAAAGTCTACATTTTTCACCGTTGCTTGATCGCTGCGGCAAATATCGTACGATGCAGATGTCGAGGGCCACCACACATAAAGTGAGCCATCTTCTCGTCCGATTGCGATCCTCGCTCCTTCAGCTCCGCTGACAGCTGCCGAGTACGCAAGCGCCGTAACCATCGAGGTGGACCCCCCAAACGTCGCCTTACATTCCCCGCTTGTACGATCCCAAACCCGGACTACCCCCGTTTTGGAGCCCCCCACGAGCTCCTGTGCGTCATCAGAGAAAAGGAGTACATTGATGGGCGAGCCGTCGGGCTCCCTTATGTTCGTTCGCTCTTTGCTTGTTACCCCGAATACATCCACTTGGCCTGATCCGTGCCCGCAAGCAGTCCATGCGCCATTGGCGGATGCGACGAATGAATGGACCTTTTTCAGGCCTGAAAACTGCGCGCGCTGGACACCCGTCACAGAATCAAAGACGCGCATCTTGGACTTGTCATCGCGGAGTAGGCTCTCGGCGACACAACAGAAAATGCTCCCGTCTGCGGAGAACTTCCACCGAACGTCGTCGTCACCGCGCATCGACCCCAACATGCCCATGTCTATCTGTTTGATCAGACGGGCGTCTGCGTCGACTAGGGTCCATTCCAGTTGGACGTCGAGTATAAACCGGGTGCCGTCGGGAGAGGGGGTTATGTGCTCTACACTGCTCACCGGGCTTGATTTAACCCAGGTCGCCACGTCCTCCCAATGTTTCATCGGTGCCGTGAGATCGAAGATTCGGAGTGAGCCCTGAGGATTTGCGGTCGCAGCCCAGCTGCCATCTGATGATATCGCAACCACGGACGCCCCAGAGCCACTGACAGGCAGACCGTCAATCGGGGTCAGCAGCGACCCGCCCCACAAGCAGTCGTTGAAGCCAAACACGAACGACGGAGATCGGGCTGCGTATGCGATCGTCAGGGGATGTGGACTCGAATCGGCCACGGTTGCTCGATGTATGTACCTAAGCGCGTACTTTGGCAATGTCCATCCGAGCACTTTCGTCTTCAGCGAGGGGAAATGCTTCAGGGCTTGTTTCATGAACCATTCCACAGCCCAGATCGTGTCAGACGTGCTGCGTGAGACGTTCCATGATAGGATCGCCTCGTTGCAGGCTGAGAGGACGTGCTTGTCCTGGTCAAAGAAATGCACGGATCGTATCCCCGAGTGATGCCCCTTGGAAAACGTCTGGATACACCGCCCGGAACCGATATCCCACATCTTGATGGTCTTGTCTTCCGAGCCTGTCGCGAGGGTATTCCCATCCTCAGAAACAGCAACGCAGTTCACCGGCTTGTGATGACCCATCATCCCACGAACCAGCTTCCCAGACGACATGTCCCAAACGATGATCAATTTGTCTTCCGACCCCGAGAATAGCCG
>JBBPMH010000665.1:2375-19023 GCA_038090235.1 Pulveroboletus ravenelii
GAAGTTGATTCAGGTTCAGCCTACAATTATGGCTCATATTGCAGTGAGCATCATGCTTACTGGCCAAGGAAAGCTCACCTTTGCAAAACAAGAGCTCAATCAAGTATTTCTGAGTCATGAGATCAAGAGTGAATGTCTTCTCCTCCTCATCAAGGTATCATGTGGATTTATCATGTCAATCATCCCTTCCTGATAGATCCATCCCCACATGTAGACTATCACCATTTTCATGGCTGGAGACCATGACAAGGCTGTGAGGCATGTGATGGACCTTGTAGAGCCTGTGCAGAAGCCGACAAATCATTATGTCATGCAGTTCAGGCATGTATTGCAGTGTAAATGCCACATGAACACTGACAACTGTCTACATGCACAAATGCAATTTCTTGTTGGGAAGACCACCATGGATGAACAGGACTATGAGAAAGCATTACAATAATTTGCTCGTGCAGGGGCTTCAGCACCTTTCTCTAACCTTCCAGAACTCGAGACTATATCATTGGTAGGTTTCTCACTTGAACATAGATCAAATAATCACACTTATTACCAGATATTCAGATGGAATTTCAATTTGCTGCTACTTTCCATCCACTAGCAGATGTGTGAAGTGCTGTACACAGCCCTCTGAATCAGTGAAGCAGCAGAATCATCACAAGCCATGTTTGACAAGTTTGGAACAGAGATGAAGGCCAGTGCAGAGCTGAGCAGTTGGCTTGAGAGTGCGCTCCTTATCAACTGTCGCACCAATTTATTTGCGAAACCTTGACATTATAGATTTTACACACAGATGCATCAAGGCATTAGAGGCCACAGCTGACACAGCCATGGCCTCTGCAAGTATAGTGAAGCTATCACACATTATTCGACGGGATCATCCCTAGGCCCTCTATCGGATAGCCTCAACGAGACCATTGAGTCTCTGTGAGTGCGTCAGTCATTTAACTAACCTAACCTAAGCCGGTTACGGTGGACAAGGAACTCGAATGTGCGTGAGTGGCGCCTCGCCTTTGCCTGTGTTCATATTCATCCGCCCCTCCTCCCTGCCCTTGCATCCACTCCTGCCTCCTTTCCTGCATGAGTAAACCACGCCGTGATTCGTCATCGACCGCATGTTGAGTACCATAACCATGCAACTCTGACGCGCTCATCAACCGTGATGTCTCCGATAACACGTCCGACAGCCGCAAAGATCCCGACTCCATCGTTCCTGAGGACACTCCACTCACCACCCCACTTCCACTGGACTCATCAAGTGATGACATCGTATTGGTCCCTCGATGGCTTCCATGCGATCCTGCCGGCGACGCTGCACTGTGTCCGCCAGTCCCTGTACGCAACACATAGCTCGTGTAAGCGCTTGTTGTCGAAGTAGAAGTAGGAGCATAAAAAGCGTAATCATGTGATGAATACGGGTCGTATTCTGTGGTAGAAGACAGAAACCCAAATGGAGATGGCAAGTGCGAAGGGGTTGAAGACAAAGTACGGGTTAACGAAGGTGAAGGTGAGTTGCATGTAAAGGGAGACCCAGATGACAACGGAGCATGTCGAACCATGATCACGAGAGGAAAAAAGAAGAAACTGTCAGGATGAAAGGGGGAAGAAAGGAAACAGGAAAAAATGGAATGGGTTGTCTTTAAGCCGCTCTGGAAGGAAGAGCCCAACTACGATCAATGTGGCCACCGGCCACCGCGTCCAAACATAGAAGTCCAGAAGCGATGACACCAAACGGCAAATGGAGAATCAAAATGTCAATGCTCTCCATCTTGTCAGCAGTTCTATAGATCCAGGCACGTATGCCTCCGCATGTCATTCGAGCACCAGTGCACCATGGACACCCCGAACTGCCCGCACCAGAGTCATCCGGGAGTGCGAAGCCATAAGCAGAATAATTGCATGGACCGCTCCTTGCACAGCGCCGAGACGCCAAACACGGAGCAATGCCATGCCAACGCATAGATGCCATCCTTGGAATAGGAGGCATGAAGACCTGGGAAAAACCGGTCCGGAACACGAAGACGGGAATGACAAAATAAGAGGCCCCGGGATCCCGCCATCAGATCGCCGGTGCCAACGTCCAAAACTCATAGTGCCACATCATAATACACCCAAACCCGCCAAGGAATAGCAAAGTGGAAGAAAGGAGAATTGTGAGGGGTGAGAAGTCGTGACTCACCGGTATCACTCGCAGGAGTATCTGAATGTGTTGGAGGTGTATGCCTTGAGAAAGTGGAGTGTGGAGATGAGCGAACGCGTGTGTGTGTTTGCGGGAGGGCACCTGAAGTCAGAGGATAGATACTATGCTATTCAAGGATGAACAAGATCAGTTTCCGAGCACGAATAACATGCGGGTAGAAAGACGGCGGAGCGAAACATCAAATTAAATACTCATGAAGATAAGCCCAGAGTGAACCATAAGAGGCAAGTGGTGGCAGAGGCTAACACAGCCGAGCTCAGTCGTTGAAGCGTTACAACGGACTAAATTATCAACTAACCTAACACAGCCGAGCTGTACCAACAATGAGCAAAAGGGTATCTACCAATAATATGAGAAACAACATACCTCAGTCGTTGAAGCGTTACAACGGACTGAGGAGGGAAGGGACGCGAAGGAGAAAATTTTAACTAGATACTACAGATGACCAATCATCACCAAGGTAACACTGGACTTGGTGTCGTCGCTGCCCAAATAAGAACTCCAACAAGTGGGTCGTAATGTAAATGAGGGAGGTGCGATGGGAATAGAAACGAATACAAAGAGATTGAACGCACGAGCGAAGACAGGCTGTGACTAACGGGAGCATTGTAATACATACTTGGGGGTTCATTGACGTGTTCTACAGTGATTGCTAGGTCCATCCCCGATCCTGCTGAAGCTGGGTAGAACTGCTCCGTAGTTTGAGGGTAGGGGTCACTCCGAGCGGCGGCGAAGTCCAATGATGAAGAAAAAGAAGGATTTACGGGTGTCTGGACATGGTATTCTACAGACGCACCGCGTACGTCAGAGGTGGTTGGTTGGTCCTGTGATGCAGGAAACGCAGTGGGATGTTCGGGAGACTGATCCTGCGTGCGGTGAGACCACGAATGGGAGTAAGACGAAGTTAGTGAGAGAAGCTCCTGGAGTTATTGGCTCGCAAGCTCTTGTGGGGGCGGATGGGGTTCTCGAGTCTAAAGGACGCATTAGACGAGGCAATCACAGGCTGTATGCGTGTGAAAAAGATCTCTCACATGGCTTTCGGCATTCGTTTGTTCGTTTTGATCTAACCTCTCCTGTCCTTGTCCACGGGGATCGGCTTGGATTTGACCTTGCGGCGCTGTAGGGCGACTATGTCCTGGGCCCCCCTCTCTGCGTGGAATGGGTACAATCCGACGATGTTGCATGTTTTGGTGTTGCACTCACAACTGGGAGGAGGGCTGAGCAAGCGAGTTGACTCTCCCGCCGAGGACACTCACCCGGTGTAGGGCAAAGTCGGATTAACTTTGGAGGAATCGAAAGGCATCGTCATCAGCTGAAGCCGACCCTGAGTTGTTGCCGGAAGCGGTACGGAAGGCAGGCTCGTGGATGAAAGAATTGCGAATGGTAGAAAGGGATGGGTCAAAAGAGGTGTCCCATCTGTTGAGGTAATCTGGAATGGCGCTTGCGAGTGCCAAGTCATAAAATGACGATGCAGGAACGATCATGGATGAGGGGGGAGATGACGTAGATGTGGATGGGCCGGGAAAAGGTTGATTGGTGGTAGAAGAGGTCGCCGGACGGTAGAAGGAGGTCGCCAGAGCCTGGTGAGAATGATCACCCGAGGAAGGTTGCGGCTAGTGCTGGACGAAATGGGTGTCCCAGGTGGGGAGGGGAGGGCGAAGGGAGGGGACGGGAACAATGCTCTGATGTAAATCAGAGACGGTGGACTGACTCGTTGTTGTCCTTGGTGCTGCAAGGGGTGGGGTAAGCGAGAGAGGGAGAGGAGAGGCGGCCTGAAGCGCGATCACGCGCGCATCTGCCAAGTTAGACAGGAAACGCGACAAGAGACGGCAGAAGAGTGTGATCGAGCATACGGAGAGCTTACCTCCGGCGCTGTTCAGGGTGGAAGAGAATGGCGCATCTTGGTCGGGTGCCTGGCGGTGTTCCATTGCGGACTGCGATTGAGCCTCTGATGGCAGAATGCGTGTCCGATGCGTATATATGGGACCGATCACGCGGTCAAGAGCAATCAGACCAGAGACGGGTAGTCAGGCAGGACGCCGAGGAGGGAGACCGGGATCCTCGACGAGACTCGCCGCCAAGCTGGGAATCGCGTCTGCCAATGGAAAAGAATGAATGAACACACCGCCACCACACACACCCATCGCTCGGTTGACCTTCATAGCCGGCACAGTCTTCTTCTCCCCCGTCCTGCGACATCACCTCTTGACATCATATCAGCTTCACGTGTAGCATTGGCAGTCGTCTGCTCCGTGTTTCACCGTCATTGGACCCTGGGCCCGGACATTGGACTTGGCCGTTTGTGTGTCTGCCACTCTCGCGACATCTAATGTACGTGGGAACCTCTCTCCTATGGGTCCACGTGATCAGCGGTTCTATGGTGCATTCAAGGGGGGCAATCAAACTCCTTCTTTGATCCTATGCCGCCCCGGGCTTCATGGATCCCGTCTGGTGTCACTTTGGAGCTCTCACCCGTTGTCCTTATGTAGCCGTCGACGATCCCCCTTTGGCGCCAATGTCCGTGGTATCAAAACGATGCGCCCCCCTCTTCTCCTGTCCATCTCCTGTTTACCCTTCAAGTATCCGAACCAAAGACTCGACTGGTCACCCCACCCTTGGTGAGTCACAGGGACAACACTCGTACCGCAGTACTCACACTGGCCTGCAGGCCCTGGACATGACATGCTATATTCGTATTTAACTTAATACCTAGCGTTCAATGAGTAGATGTTCATAATTCGTCGCCACCTCATCACACAGATGACATTGTACCGTCATTCATTAGACCCTCTCCAATCAAACTCTGGTATGGTCTTATCTGACCCTCGCTCCCCGCGCACGTGACTGCATGGCAGACTTTTGTCTCCACTTTATCCGATTGGTCATGATCGCCGCTGACGCATTCCATGCTGGCTTAGGCGTCTTTATCACCATCATCAATTTTGTATGCATCCCTCTCGATGCGACTAGATGCGACATTTGAAGTTCATCTACGTGTTTTGCCCCCCTCGAGCTCAATCTTTGACTCCAGCATCGTTGCAGTGGAATGTCCGTAGATGCTTCCTTTCCCCCCTTTCATTTCTGATTCCGTGTGGCGCAGGTACATGATTACCTCAATATGCAGCTTGTCCACAACCAGACGTTCGCATTCCGGCTTCCATCGACATTGATTGAACAGGCACGCGGCCTGGCTAACTACAAGGAAGATGCTGTCTTCTCTGACAAAGACATTGGAGGTGTAGGGAACAGTAAGTCCCGCACACTTTCTCAAGCGGTAGAGAGCATGTGACACGCCTTGCAGTCGCTGGACGAGCCATCCTTTCCCCAATCATCAAGTCCCTCAAACGGGTTGCTTTTGACGATGACCCGCTCCGAGGTCCTACTCATCGATACCAGCTACCAGCCTTTCATTTCTCTGTTCCCCATATTGAGCGCAACAGGTGACGAAGGGCCAGTCTGGGGCATTCGTGCGTATGTTTGTCTGCCGTGCGTCCTGTACTCATCGGCATAACTTACAGCCAACTACGCCTCCATGTTATCACTTGAAGTCCTCTGTGGCCCTGCTCCTGAGATGCGTGACTTTGTTTGTGCTAAATTCAAGAATGGCACTAACGATGACGAGTTCCGCACATTGCACATATTTGGGCACCCCGAAGAGTCCATCCCGTGACCGAGTTTATCTACCGATTGGAGGTTCGTGAAGCCATACAGGCCCCTGGGGTATGATTTTCTTACGTCTACATTACATACAGCATCACGTGGTTCCGCAAGACAAGTGGGCTTCTGCGTGTTCTACAAGCTGGTTCTCGTTTGATGTTAAAGTTGCCGACAATGGCACTTCCACGTTCTTGCGACTTGCGTTCCTTCCCTTGCTTGTCCTTGGTGTGTTCGTGTTTGCAGCGTACCGAAGGTATACACAGGCGAGGCGTACGAAACAACATGTCGCCATGGGAGAGGACGAGGTTTGTGTTCACATGTGACATTTTCATTCAGGGACGCTCACCCGACGTCTTCCAGGCTCAAGGCGCTTTCACCCATGAAAAGTCGCGCTTGCTTCCGTGAATGCGATAGTATAGCGGTCATTTGTAGATGACCCGTTGTGGCATTTTTTCCCCTATCCCCCTTCTTTTTTTTCTTTGCAACGCAAACTACTTTGATCACGTGCGACTGTCTCTTGTTGTACGTATGACTGGCATTGATGCCATCTTTTCCTTTTTCACATTTTTCTTTTTCTCTTGCTTCATGTCGTCGTCGTTGATACGCATACATATGCATGTTGTGCAATGCTGAGTGTGGATTATGCTGAGAAAAAAAAAGGTGAGACGAACCAGCATAAGTCAGGTCGTGATTAGTACAACTAGACTTGGAGTCAGGCCTAGGTGCTCATCAAGGAGAGAAGACTCAACAATAACCCTTGTCTTGATCACCGTCGATCGAGGTATCCCGCTTCCCTCATTCTAGTTCCATTAGCTTCGTTGTTCCTGACCGAATATTAATGGACTCGATCCTGATTTAATGCGATATTTTGGCGATGGCTATCACCCAACTCCATGAGGCCAAGGCGTGGTATTCGGACCACGTACCTCAGCCTGAGGGATCGGGTTGGGTTGGGTGACTAAAGCGAGTTTGAGTTCGGCCATGCAGAATATGGACGACCAAGATGTCTTCCCTATGGTAATTGGGTATGTACTCGATTATGTGCTATCTGTTGACTTTAGAATTGAAACTGGATGGACTTGGGACTGAAGCCTCCCTCACGGTATGGCAGGGAAATCAGCGGTGGCAAACAGTGAATTTGACCCAACTTGAGTTGACGGTTACCGTAGTTCATCCGTCTCCTGACTGGGGACGATACATTCCATACTCACGATCCCATCTCCGAAACATCTCTTATCCAGGCTGCTCGATACGTTGATCAAAAGTCTGGCCGTACTGTTGTGCTTATCGATACACCAGGTTTTGATGATTCCCGGGGTGTGCTTGATGCAGGTATCCTGAAGATGATTTCACTTTGTTTGGAGCCTGAGGCTGGGCATGTGCGACCATTTCCTCTCAGGTGCAAATTTGTGACCGTTAAATCTGTAGCCTACGACTGCAGCTTAATGGCCTCATCTACATGCATCGCGATCTTGAATCCATGGGTCGGTGGTACTTCACTAAGCAACCTATGGATGTTCTACGCACTGCATGGAGACGAAAACCTGCCCAATGTTCGTATTGTTACTACGAACTGGAGCCGCGTCGACGAGCAAGAAGGAAAGGATTGACAAGGAGAATTAGCCGGGGAGACCTTCAGATCTCTTCTCGATGGTGGAGCTAAAATGCTTCGTCACAATAACGATCTTGTTTCTACAGAGAAGATCATCTCCGATCTCATTCCCCTCCCACCAATAATGACACAGCTCGAGCGTGAGTTGAGGGCAGGAAAGATGTTTAACGAGACTTTTACTGGCATTGTGCTTAACGAAGAAATGGTAAGGATACACGCCGAAGAATTGACCGGCCTGGTGAAGGACATGGAAGACGCTGAGGGAGCGAGTGATCGCGCTTGGCAGTACGAACTGAAGGAGGAGCATAGGGAACTCCAGCGCAAATGGCAAGAGTTGAGAACGATCGGAGAAGGCTAGAGATGACAGCCTGGTGGCAGCCAAGAATGACACAGTCGGGGATCGGGTCGTAGTGTCACTCATTGGCGGGGTTAACTGATCGTGCCGGGCGATTTTGGTAATCTGATTCATCGACATGACGCTCGAGTGGTAAGTGTGAGGGTACTGACAAGACGAAATAATATGTGGAATAAATGATACATTATCGATACTCGGCGGCGAACACCGTTCCACAGTGCCTCAAAAAAGAAATGCACAGTATGATGTAATATTTCTGTTGATCGACACCGTGGCTTTGAGCCCTCTGCCCATCCCAATCCCGTTCACTTCGAAGATCTACCAAGGTTTGTGTGTGCATCACTACGATACCCCAGGCATACTCTGAGCTTCAAGTCTATCGATTTTGGATCACCCACCAGTCTTTCCTCTTTCGCGAAGAGCGTATGTACTCAAACTTACAAGTTATCGCGTCCTAACATCTAGTCCACGAGCAGTCGCCATGTCTTTCTTTGCAGGTATAGAGTTGCCCGCAGCCCGACGATACCCTCGGGGTCCCCAGCGGACGGAGCGGAACACGTGCCTGGAGCCCAGGGCGGTGAGGAGTCAAAGTGACTAAGAAGACGCGGTCAGGTGCAGGAACAAGTACCTCATGAGGAAGGGTACCGTCCTAATCTCACCTTCTCGCATTAGTCACGAATACCAGAGAGTGTCAAACAGTCTACCTCCAACCTCGGTACTGGTCCTATTTCCACGAACACTCCTAGGGCTACAGTGCAGTACAGGCCTTCGGGACCTGCATCCCTCCTGGTTAAAGACCAGAAGGGATTCGAGGTAATGAGATGATCGCTTTTCATGAGGAGCCACTTAATTTAACCAATCTTCCAGCAGCGGCACGAACTTTCCGATGGTGGGGGGCATGTCGAGCGTGTGGTCAGTGTACTAGAGACGATTCATTACGACTTGGAACCCGGTAAGATGAGGAAATCCGGTTTTTTTCCATGATCTCACCGCCTTCGTCTACAGACAATCCCAAGGGTGATATACCGCAGAAAATCATGTACAATGCCACATGGGAAGAGTTACGTCGGATAAGACATGTTCATCGCGAAGAGATGCACCGCGCAATGAACATGGCTGACCTCATGAAGAGTGAAGTTGAGGGTCGCGACCGTTTTTATCAAGAGAAGTATGAGGCCCTTGTAATAGAAAACGATAAGCTCCTGCAGGCGAATTCAGCCTCAACTTCTCGAATCGCCCTGCTCGAGATCCAGCTTTCTCTCCGTACCATCAATCCGGACGCTGTGTCAGGGCCCAACACAATAGATTCCAACATCACCACCCTCCTCACCTCAATCATCACGATCACTACCACGATCACCACTGTCACCACCCGAATCAAGCAGTGGAAGCACATGGGTACCAATACAGAGCAAATTACCATCTTGAACAAGGAACTGGAGCGGCTCTCGTCAGACTTGTCCGATACGTCTTCTCAAATGACCAAACTTCAGCAGCAGCATATCCAGCTATTGGGAAATTTGGGTCCGGTCCACAATAAGCTGCAGGAGATGATGTCGCTCTGCGATGAGAAGGATCGCACTATCGCTATTCTCAAAGCTGAGGTCGTTCAGTGGAAGAGCACAGAGGCTTCAAGGACACAGCAGATCACCGCTGTAGTTGAAGAGAAAGACCGTATGATTGGTTTCCTCAATACCAAAGTTTCTCTGTGGAAGCAGTCAGATGCCATGAATGCGGGGCAGATTTCTACTATACACGGAGAGCATGACGAGCCCCCAATGAACCTTTCAGCTCTCTCCCAGATAGCGGAGCTCGCCCACGCACTGGAGAACGTAATGGATAAGCTTCGTCGCGACCTTGCCGCGGCCAATAATAAGAACACTGGACTTCGGAGGATGTATGAGGCCCAGTCAAGAGAAGTCAGCACCCTCCGTGATGAACTCAAAAATAAGACGTCGCAAGGCAAGGGTACCATCAATTCTCTCATTACTCACGTCGACCAGTGGAAGCGCGAGGATAAAATGAAGGCTCAGCGCATCACATCCCTCTCCAGACAGATCGAGGAGCTCCAAAAACACCTCTCCATTTCCGCTTCCGAAGTCGATCAGCAGAAGCGTGCAGATGCTTTCACAAGAGAGCAAGTCATTGTTGAACACCGGGATAAAGAAAAGTTCCAGCTGGACCTCGCCGCCTCCCTCTCCCGGGCAGCTGAACTCCAGCGACACTACGACACGCAGTCCCATGAACTCGCCTCCATGCGCACCGAGATCCAATCCCGGTCGTCATCCCGTGAAAACGAAGCTCGCACAATCGCTACCCTTACAACCAAAGTTGAGGAGTGGACGCGTATAGACGCCTCGAAGGAAGAGCAAATCATAACTCTTCACAATCAGGTTGAAGATCTCGAGCTAGATTTGGACACTTCCGCTTCTCAAATCACCGAGCTACAGCAACGTTACGACATCCAATTGAGAGAGCTCAGCACTCTTCACGAGCAGCTCAAAGACAAGGAATCGGATAGCAATAGCGCCATACCCAGTCTGATATCTCAGCTTGAGGAGTGGAAACATTCAGATGCTGTTAAAGCAGACCAGCTTGAGCAGCTCCGTCGCGACCTGGCCATTTCATCCTCCCAAATTGGTGAGTTCTAGCAGGGTTACGAAATACGGTCTATGGTATTTACTTCTCCGATAGGGAATTTCAAAAGGTCAGACCTCGCCAAAACGGAGGAGCTCACCACTGTACACAAGGAACTCGAGCAGCTCCGTCACGATCTGTCTATTTCATCTTCCCAAGTCGGTGAGTTCCAGCAGGGTTACGAGATGCAGTTTATGGTGTTTACTTCTCCGATAGAGAGTTTGAAAAGGTCAGACCTCGCCAAAACGGAGGAGCCCACCTCTGCACACAAGGAACTTGAGCAACTCCATCACGATCTGTCCATTTCATCCTCCCAAGTCGGTGAGTTCTAGCAGGGTTACGAAATGCGGTTTATGGTGTTTACTTCTCCGATAGAGAGTTTGAAAAGGCTAGACATTGCCAAAACGGAGGAGCTCACCTCTGCACACGAGGAACTCGAGCAGCTCCGTCACGATCTGTCCATTTTATCCTCCCAAATCGGTGAGTTCCAGCAAGGTTATGAAACGCAGTTTATGGTGTTTACTTCTCCGATAGAGAGTTTAAAAAGGTTGGACGTCGCCAAAACAGAGGAGCTCACCACTGTACACAAGGGGCTCGAGCAGCTCCGTCACGATCTGTCCATTTCATCCTCTCAGATTATTGAATACCAGCAACGCTGTGTGGCTCTGTCGGCGCGGTCAGTGGAGCTCACCTCCCAAATCGAGCAGTGGAAAGGCGCAGACACCATCAGAACAGAGGAGCTCGACACCACACACGAGAAGGTTGCACGGCTCCAAGACGAGTTATCCACCTCATTTTCTCGAATCACCGAGTTCCAGCAGCGTTATGATGTACAGTCGACGGAGCTCCGCTCTCTCCACGAGCAACACCAGGCCGCCTTGTCGGTTGCCGATGACAAAGATCGCATGATCACTACGCTCGGCGATCAAGTCGACCAATGGAAACGAGTAAGCGCTACGAAAGCGGAAGAACTCACGCGCGCAAGCAGGGAAGCTCAACAACTTCAGTGCGAGCTGATCGTTTCATTCTCCCAAATCGAGGAGCTCCAGAAGTGTTATGTCGAGGAACTCAAAGACCTCAGACAGTCCTCCCGAGTATCAGAAGAGTCGAGGAAGGTCTATGAGAGGATTACGACTGAAGGGAAGGATTACGCTGCTGTCATCGGGCTCACCACTACGATCGATCAGTGGCTGCGCGCCGACGCCAAGAGAGCGGAGGATTTGGCCC
The DNA here is from genome assembly GCA_038090235.1 of Pulveroboletus ravenelii. Classification (NCBI taxonomy): domain Eukaryota; kingdom Fungi; phylum Basidiomycota; class Agaricomycetes; order Boletales; family Boletaceae; genus Pulveroboletus; species Pulveroboletus ravenelii. Next base: position 14,058 of record JBBPMH010000665.1, read on the forward strand.
TTGAACCTGGACAGGGGAACAAGGAGAACGAGGAGCTGTGACAGGATCTCATTATTCTCAGGAGATTTACGTCCGAGCTCCTGAGCTCAAAGAGATCTTTCACTCGAGCGTCAGTCCCAACTGGACGGTGTGCAATGCTTCGCCACCACGGCGGATAGATACGCAGATGCGATAATTATTCAGACGCTGCAAAAGCTCAACACGGAGGTTGGGCTGACTACCATGTTCATGGCTGAGGGAATGATGAAGGACTTCCGAATCCCAATGAGCGCATGGCAATCATATTACCCATGATCGGGAAGATGGGTATCTATCCTGAAGGCGGAGATGACATGCCTGCATGCTATCTGCATGGTGCATCTCTCTGCACACTCCAAATATCCTGCATGGTCCTGAACTCACTCCAGGTCACGTATCAAGCCGTCTTATGAAATTTTCAGACACAGCCTCCGCCTCGGCTACACGCGAATCAGATGGGCTGCCTATATGCATAGCGGCAACACATGTCGACGGCCTTGTCCTCACTCTAAGCCCCTTCTCGCACAGCTACAACTATCGCTCGGCCGTCCTTCAAGGCATCGCTACCGTTGTCCAGGATGTCAACGAGAAACTCTGGGCAATGACCCTCCTCACTAATGGTGTCCTGCCAAATCGGTGGGAGAATTCCCGCACTCCGCCCACAAAGTGCAGAGATGCAGAGCACATGAATCCTCAGAGTGCGCATCATGAGTGCAAGTGCCAAGATAAGAGCAGAGGGGCCACATGACGAGCGGTCGGACATACAGAATGAGGAACTCATTGGGAGGGTGTGGACAGGCGTAGTACCGGTGTGTCTTGCGGATTTTACTCTTTGCTGGACTAATATGTGTCGCATTTCAGGCATTCGAGGGGTTTGGTGGGCCTGTGCCAAGCACGTACAATGGTGTATCAGCCGTACCAGAGGACATACTGGAGTATGTGAGGCGAGAAAATGTGAAGAGGAAGAATGATGCCATCCACGCTGCGAAGGGTGGTGACAACGTGTCGTAGAATAGGTGTCTGTTTTGTGTCTTTGTGAAAAGTAACAAGCTCTTCCGATGGCTTATTCTCCTTTGAACAAACGGGAGAGTTGAGAGAAGGCGGTTGTTTCGTTCTCTTATAATATGCTTATCGGATTGTCATATTGGTGCATCCCTCATCAACGCTCTAGCTCATCACCTCGCCATGATTAGCATGAGCATGGAATTTGCGAGTCCACGCCCCTCTGATGTTTTAAGCCACCTATTTGGGCCGGCTTGCTCTCTTTTTGAGTCATGGTAAGTACATCACTCTGCTCACTTTTGGTTGACGAGGGTTGGACGCTCCAATACCGGTTTGGAAGGTGCATAGTTCCTTTTTCCCGTGGCAAATTTACTGAGATCGGTGTGCAGCATGGCACTTTATGAAGCAGGCTGGCGGAGGGCCAGGGAAGTAGCTGTGTAACGTTATCGCTTGACGACTCTACACCAGCCACTCAAGTATTCTGATTGGACAAAATATCGCGCTATACCAAAAAGAAATCATGTTCGAATTGTCGACCCAAATTAGGCTGCAGGAGAGCAGATTTGTAAGCGATCACGATGCATGTACAATGGTCCAATAAATTATCCCCTTTGCACAATCCCACTCCCTTCCGTCCCCCCCCTCCCTCCATGTCCCGCTCATCACCAACGCATCCACGACCGGGGCTCGGTCTTTCACAAACGCACCCCATCATACCCACTCCGAAACCAGTCGAGATGGGCCGTCTCTGCGCCAAACGACGGTGTGCATGGAAATGCGCATAGCAGCGGCCCGAGTAACAGATCATCCAGCTGGTGCATCCGTTGCGATGAACAGGGGCGCGTTGAGGCGGCGAAGGCTTATTCGGTTGTGGCAGAGCAGCTTCGGGGGAAAGGTAGCAGGAAGAGGAGGAAGTGAGGAATGAAGCTCGCAAACTGGGTATGCCTGGCGATATCTCGAGTAGCTCTAGCTCGTCACTCACATCTACCCCGTCGTCTTCGCCATCGCCATTCATTGCCATCCTTGTCAAAATATTCCTCTCAAGCCCCAATGTCGCCTCCGTGTCCAGTCCCAGAACCTCGTGCACCAACTTTCACCCAATGAGCCTCACATTCGCACGTGTCCCCTCTTGAAATCAACCGTCCGTGCTGTACACGCTTCCCGATTCTCTCTGAAGCAAGTGTTAACCCTGCATTTGTAAACACCATGCGGTGTTTCATCTCTTCCCGTACCTGCTGGTTCTTGGCCTTTCGAAGCCAGACTCATAAGCAACCAAAGAATATTCCAAGTTGGATGAGTCGCTGGGGTGGGACAACGAGCGTGTCGATGGGGATGGTGTGGAGTAAATCGATGCCCTCTCGCGCAGGCACAGACATATCCACAAACTGGTACTCATATGGCTCAGTGTCGTCGCACGTCCGCTGGGATGCGGGCACCATGGCTTCTCCCCTGCTGCTTATCGCTCACCCAGAGTATCTGGGCAAGCGTGCTCGAACGGGCGTAGCGCAGCATTTTGGACTTGAGGCGGGGCGGAAGAGGAGGGTGCAGTTGAGGAGACGGGTGACTGTAAGCGTTTTCGAGCGCGATGCGTTACTTGTGGAGGCTGCGGTGGGGAAAGTAAGTGAGGTACCTGGTGGTGAGGTCGGCGTGGAGGGCCTCGAGATGTGCCTCGGACCCGTCGAGGATGATATCGAGTTGGCGTGCCACATTCAGATCCTGATGCGACGGGTGCGGAGCCATCAAAGGTGCGCCAGGCTCCCCTGACGTGGTATGCTGGGACGCTGTTAACTACATAGATCAGAGTGGATCGAATGGGGAGGAACACGTACAGACGAGTACCTTGTCGTGAATAGCCAGCACGCACACGTCAGGCAGATGAGCACGACACATGCCAGAAGAATCGCGAACATCAGCAGATGGTGATGGCGTCGGCGGCAGTGCTTGACACGGTTACGGCGAAGGCACATGCGCGAGTCGGATCCAGGTCGGGAGCTAATTATGATACACGATGGATGTATGTGGTGTACGGTTTTCTCGACCTCTGATACTGACTGTTTGGTTTATGTGATGTCAACTTTGATCAAGAGTCTGCATTTGTGGATGGGCTTGTGTTGGAACTCCAAACGCTTCAGGCTCCATGTCATCTAGACTGAGGTACAAAACTGTTAGGAAAGACAAGCGGGCGTGTCGATCAATCTAGTCTGATGTTCAATGCCGTTACAGACTGGTAGTCAGTGTATTACCGTGCTCGCGTCGCATGCAACCGTTCTCCGGCATTTCGACTTGATGGGCGGCATATTTAAATTCCTGCTGTGATCATACGAGTTCACTTGATCGATCCTCCTGCATATTAGGGCGCGACTTGATTCAGTCTCATCGATATGGTGGGTTCCTGCCTTGATAGGCCGTTTGAAACATTTTATAGATTGTGTAGGTGGTCCAGGCACGCTACTCATCATGTGCTTGTATCATTCACGAACTCATGTCTTCTCCAGCGAGCGACTGTTTTGAGTTGCTGTGCGCGCCGCTCGTTGGGCTATCCTTTCTGCCTCATTCCCCATCACATTCACCTCGGTCCCCACCGCCTTGATGGCACTCCAGACAGTCCTCGCGATCTCCGAGCTCTTTCGCTTTTCCATATTTCTTCCTTGGCTGCTCTATCGACTTAGCTGGTTCGTCTCCTCGTATTAGCATCAGTCGCCTTCTTGGCATTGATGGTCATTCTTGGGTTGTCTGATGCGATGGTTCGCAGAATTCATCTCGAACCCTCCCAGGTGAGTACTCTCATCTCTGCTTTATTCGATTGGTCATGATCGCCGCTGACGCATTCCACGTTGGCTTAGGCGTCTTTATCACCATCATACAATTTGTATGTGTCCCTCTCGATGCGGCTAGATGCGACATTTGAAGCTCATCCACATGTTCCGCCCCCCTCGAGCTCAATCTTTGACTCCAGCATTGCATTGATGCAAGGAATGCTCCCACTGACTCCGCATAACAGGATGAGCCTCGCTAACGGATCTACCGTCGTTGCTCCGCTTGGAGGTTATCGACACATCCCCGTCGAGATGACCACGCCAGGAGGCGATCGCGTGCTCGAGCCCTGGACTGACTGCAAGGTCCGCGTGTCGTTCGTTGTTCCACGTGGCGGTCGTATTGACAATGTGTCCATGCTTTCAAAAAACACGTTTCTGCGGTTTATGCTTCGGAAGAGTTCAGCCGGACTGCCAAGGAGGTGCAGGACTTCTTTGAGTCAGTCCATGACTACATGTTGACGGACCTACGACACTTGTCGATATGGTGAGCTTCAGAATCATCTTGGCTTGTGTTGGCTTCTGAATCGTGTCTCTCGTTGCAGTGGAATGTCCGTAGATGCTTACCCCCCTTTCATTTCTGATTTCGTGTGGCACAAGTATATAATTACCTCTGGTGGTGAGTCTATACTATGTCCAAGAGTAATTGCATCATCAGTAGAGAATCCTTTGTGCATTGGAAATGATCGGCCGCGATTGCCAGTGAGCGCGTGAGTCCTGCAACTCTGGACAATGTGGCTTTGAGCCCTCAGCCCATCCGCCCCATCCCAATCCCGTTCACTTCGAATATCTACCAAGGTTTGTGTGCGCATCGCATATATCAACTATGATACCCCAGGGATACTCGCTTCAAGTCTGTTGATTTTGGATCACCCCACCAGTCTTTCCTCTTTCGCGAAGAGCGTATGTATGTAAACTCGCGTCATACAAGTTATCGCGTCCTAACATCTAGTCCACGAGCAGTCGCCATGTCTTTCTTTGGCAGGTATAGAGTTGCCCGCAGCCCGACGATACCCTCGGGGTCCGCCAGCAGACGGAACGGAACGCGTGCCTGGAGCCCAGGGCGGTGAGGAGTCAAAGTGACTAAGAAGACGCGGTCAGGTGCAGGAACAAGTACCTCATGAGGAAGGGGA
>JBBPMH010000666.1:0-19019 GCA_038090235.1 Pulveroboletus ravenelii
GACCTTCATCCTATTAAACATCTCCGGCAAATCCTCAAAAAGAAGCTCAATAGCTATGTAACATTACTAAGAGGGGTTTGGGGCTTTGGAAAAGGATTGATGTGGAATGGGGCAAGATAGAGGCTGAGGAATGTCAAATATTGATAGAAAGCATGCCTAGAAGACTAGAGGCAGTGATAAAGGCAAAGGGAGGGCATACAAAGTACTAAAATTACAGAATAGAAATGTTACTCAAATAAGTGTCCCAATGATATGTCATTTTGAAATTGTTATATCTCAGTGCCATAGCAACCAAATCACATGACTAAGGGCTCATCTTTGGGGTCAGGGCTATTAATGACCCTGCAAGAGTTAGAGCTGATACATTTTGGTTCTCTTGCAAATGTCAAGTCTTTCCAAAATGGCCCAACATTGGGACACTTATTTGAGCCACTGTAAGTCACTTTATATTAGTGTAAATATACTATACCTGTAGAATACTCAGTAAGTCACTAAGTAGACTAAGTAAGGTAACTAATGGTGCAATATAAGGTATGCTTATATAAGCTAAATACCAAATAAGGAAATCTAACACTCCCCCTCAAGCATGAGCCTGTAGACATAAGTGCTTGTCTAACACCAAGTAAAATGATAGGTAAATCAAAAGAATGAATACCTGATCAAAAATCTATGTAATTGCTGAGTCTGTGAGTAGTCTGGATGAAGTCTGTGTAGTCTGTTATAGTCCATTTTGAGTGTGCTCAAGTGGTTTCCTAATATGGTAAGTTGTGGCTCACTGTGTGCTGGACTTGCCTATGCATCTGGTCTTAACTCCTCAGCTTTAGCAGCATCATCTATGTGTGTTGAACATAGATTACTATATTTAGGAAGTAGTTCACACAATGCATGTCACTACATACAAACTTGGTTTAAGTCTGAGTTTGAATAGAGTCTTAATCTCAAACCACAACATTCTAAGGCCTCACCCCAATACCAGGTGTGTATTGTGCATAACCCCCTGCTATACTGTGCTGGGATTCAACAGGTTATGAGCCCTGCTTTGTACCCTATGCACAAGCAACAAAATATGAGTCTTTCTGTGTGTTTTTATGCTGAAAACTCAGGCCTATCTGGTTGCCCTACTCTGTGTGTTGTTATACCAGATACAGGGCTAGAACATTGGCAAGTTCTGTGTGTTTTTACACCAAATTGCCTCAAAGAAGTATAGACCTTCAATGGTCTAACTCTTCAGAAAAACATTCAGGAAAGAGTGAATACTTTGCCCCCACCTTCTCTGTCATTTACTTACATTGATTGTGGATAGTACTGACATTTTCCAATACTAGATAAACCTTCAACAATGTCTTCCTCATTTTTCAAGGATATTCACCACCTCACTGGTACTAATTACCAGTGATGGGTGAATGAAATGAAGACCTATCTCTTATCTCAGGGCCTCTGGCTCTTTATCCACAAAGAATGCCCTGAATATGAGTTTGGAGACACTGATAACCCTACCCTGATCATGGTTGATTGCTCCACTGAGCAGGATCACTGGGATGACCTTGACAACAAGGCCCTTGGTTCTATCTGCCTTAAACTCAAGCCTCACATCTCTTCTGGATATGCTAACTTTGATCAGGCCAACTATCTTTGGCTCACACTTGAGGATGCCTATTTCAAACCAACCATTACCTTCACCTATGCTGAATTTAAGATACTTCTCAAGGTTCAGTTCCCAAAGAACAATCATCCAGCTCCTGCTTTTGCCAAACTGAATGCTCAGTTTGTGCAATTAGCTGAGGTGAAATATGAAATACCTCAGAAAATCCAGGTGATGATGGCACTAGCTAAGCTGCCAAAGTATGCCTATCAAGGATCACTCAAGCAAAGAGCTCAAGGCCCAAAAACAATGAATTCCAAACATAAGAAAAATACACAGTATCCTAGGGGGTTTATATACTCGTAGGCTACCCTATGCCCTGATACCATGGCTTAGTGAAAAGAAATGAAGATTAAGAGAAGACTTCTGTGAAGTAGCAAAATGGAAGAGAAGAGATGGACATTAGATAGTGATATCGTGAAAGGGTGAATAGGTGAAGAAATGAAGAAGTGAAAAAGTAGTTTCCTGACACTATTCCCTTTTTATGACTGGACCTCCAGAACAGAAGGAGGAATTTCAAAACAAGAGATAGGGAATTTAACGAGGGAAGAGGTGAAGGCTTGGAAACCTTTATCGGTGAACAGAGGTGTGTGGTGGGCGCACATATCGCAGTCGCAGGCAGTAGTATTCGAGGTCATGTCCAACTGATGGATAAGACATGGATTTTTCTTATGGAATTGTTCAAGAGCCTTTGGGGTGTTCTTGAGATTGCTCTTGGGCTCCCAGGTTCTTTCTTTCCTTGGATATCCTTTCCAGTGGACTAGGTATTCTGTTCTTCCTTTCCTTTGTCAAGAATCTATGATTTCCTCCACTTCATACTCCTCTTTTTGTTGGAGAACTACAGGCGGAGGTGGAACAGGTTTCTGTTGGGACAGGAATTCCCCTTGTTGATATGACCATAGGTGCAATTCATGGAAAACAGGATGAATTCCATGCCATGTTTTTGGAATCTCCAGCTGGTAGGCAGCTGGGCCAACTTTCTTTAGGATTTTGAAAGAGCCATATCGTTTATCTTCCAACTTTTTGGTGGGTCTGTTGGATTTGATTTTTTTCCCATCGATTAAAACTAAGTCTCTGGGAGCATATCCTATAGCAGATCACACATATTTATCATAATACTTCTTCATTTGCTCTGCTGTGCATTCCAAAGCTCCCTTTGCTCTTTCCTGTGCCTCTTTCATTCTGGACATGAAATCAGAGGCTTCTTCATTCAGGACTTTTTTCCAAGTATCCATGGCAATCTGTGATTGTTGACCATAGTTCAGAAGGAAAGGGGAATATCCAGTGGCTGATGTAGTGTTTTGATTGTGTGAGAACTCAGCTATTGGTAACTAGTCTGCCCAATCATTTTGTTTGTGATTTACATACAACCTGAGGTATGTTTCAACCTTGCTATTAATCCTTTCAGATTGTCCATCGGTTTGAGGATGATAGGCCATGGACAGATTTCCTTCTATTTTTAGGAGAGCATAGAGGTTGGTCATGAATTTGGACATGAACTGTGGTCCATGATCAGAGATGACTTTTGTCAGGGTTCCATGGAGTTTGAACACATTGTTGCAGAATATGGTGGTGACTCCCTTAGTGGTTATGGAAGAGGAAATAGGGAATAGATGGATCATTTTTGAGAACTGATCTACCACCATAAGGATAGCATTCTTTCCCTGTGATTCTGGAAGAGGACCGATGATGTCAACCAATATAATTTCCCATGGTGCTGAAGGAATTTCGTTTGGCTGGAAAGGAGTATGTGTGGGAGCTGTTCGGTTTTTGATTTTTTGACACCAATCACATTCCTTGATGTATTGTTCTACATCTTTCCAGAGTCCTGGCCAGTAGTAGCAGGTCATGATAAGATCTTTTGTCTGGCGAATTCTGAGGTAACTAGCTATTGGATGATCATGGTTTTCCCTTATGAGCTGTTCTCTAAGCTCTTTAACTAGGGGAATGTAGAGCAACTCTCCTCAGTAGATTAGTCCCTCCTTTTGAGACCATTTAGAATCCTTTTTTTCCAATCCTTCTTTTACCAGTGCTTCCTTCTTGGTCTGGTATTGAGTGACCAATGTCTCTATGTCCATTTGAATGGCCTTTATTTCCATAGGGGAGAAAAAGAAAAAGGCTTAAATGGTTGTTTCTGGACTGAAATAATGATCAGGTAGGAGGATCTGCTGCTTATTGTCAGCTTCTATTCCCTTTTTATAATCTGGCCTCCTGGACAGAGGGTCTGCTGGATTAGTTTTGCTAGATCGATGATGGAAAGTGAAATCATATTCTTGGATTATTTGCTGCCAACATGCTTGTTGGCAAGAAAGGTCAGCAGATTTGTGGAAGAACTCCAAGTTTTTGTGATCTACCAGTATTTTGAAGGGGTGTTTTGATCCCAGTAGGTATTGCCACTACTCTTTCATGGCAAACATTACTGCTAACATTTCTAAGTCGGCAGTGTGATAGTTTCTCTCTGCATTATTGAGGGATCATGAGATAAAGGCGACAGGATGCCAAATACTGTCTTGTAACTGTGACAATATGGCACCAATGCCAATTCCTGACCCATCAGTTTCTACTCGGAACAGACCATCATCTTTTGGCATGGTGAAGCTGGGGCAGTCATAATTGTCTTTTTGAGACCGTCCATAGCTTGTTGACACTCTTTTGTCCAAATGAAGTCTTTCTTTTCTGATGTAAGGGCATTGAGCAGGCGAGCTGTTTACACAAAGTTTTTGACAAAGTGTTGGTAGAAGTTAAGAAATCTGAGGAATCCTTGTAGTTCTTTGCTTGTTTTTGGAGTGGGCCAGTCATTGATGGCTTGCACCTTTTTGGGCTCCATTTTGACCTTCTTCTGAGAAATGATCAAACCCAAGAATTCTGTTTCTTGTACTTTGAAGTCACATTTGTCATGGCAGAGGTATAGATGTTCTTTGCATAGGATCACAAGTACTTCTCTTACCACCTGTTGGTGTTCCTCCAATGTTTTGGTAAAGATCATGATGTCATCGATATAGATTATGATAACTTCGCGATTAATGAGATCTTTGAAGAGAGTATTCATCATTGTTTGGAAAGTGGCCAGGGAATTGGTTAGTCCAAAGAACATCACCAAAGGTTCAAAGAGTCCCCTATTTGTCCAGAAGGCTTAGTATAGTATTTGGCACTTTTTAATTTGTCCACTAGTTCATTGATCAGGGGAAGAGGATACCGATTCTGAATGGTTACGGTGTTTAGTTTTCAGTAATCCTGTACTGGTCGGAGACGACCGTCTTTCTTCTTTATGAAGAAGAATGCTGACATGAAGAGGCTTTTTGAAGGCCAGATTCTTTCTGATTTGAGATTTTCTTCCAGGAAAATATCTAACTCCTCTTGTTCTCCTGGACTGAGTGGATAGGTTTTACAATCGATGATGTGATCACCTGGGAGTAATTCTATGGCATGATCTCATGGGTGTCATGGCAGTAACTCATCAAATGATTCCTTGGCAAAGACATCCACAAAGTCATGTATGTATTTGGGAGCTGCTTCTTGGAAGGTTTTCTTCTTCTTTTGCACAAATTCTTTAGCTGCTATTTCTGTAGAGGTATTGCACAGGTAAGATTCTGTGTCTAACTGGAATAAGCGATCTCCTTCTGATCAACAGTATTCTTTTTCCTCATCATTATTGTCTTCACATTCTATTAACGTGGGGAGGTGATCTTGTTCACATCGGAATTCGAGGCATCCAGTGGTCCAGTCTATGGACAGATTATGGATTTTAAGCCAATCATGTCTGAGGAAAATTGTGTTTTCATCCAAGTTGGTTACTGCCAAAGCTATTTTTTCACTGTGGTCTAGGACATGTAACTTGACCACTATGAACTTGGTGATTTCTCCTCCAGCATTGAAGGTTCCATCTGCATTGTATACTTTGATAGGACAAGATAGTGAATGAGTATCCAATGCTGCCTTTTTGACATATTCCTCATTGATAGAGGATCCTATGCATCCTGAATCTATGAGGGCAATGGTTTCAAAGGTCTCTCCTGAGTCTTGTTTTATTGTTACTGGTATCTCGAGAGAATTGCGAACTCTCTATCTTGTGGATGCCTTTTTGAACTTGGGCTTTTGTTGTAAGTCCCATAACACCCAAAGAGAATCTTCGTCCATCATTTCTCTTAGATCCTTTATGAGGCTGGCATCTACCTCATGGACTCTTTGTTCATATATGAAAGACCTTACATGCTGAATGGCTTGCTTTTCATTTCCCTTAGTTTGTTATTGTATCCACCACAGAGATCAAGGATCTATATGGTTTTTCCATAAGTCCTGCTGGTGACTATGTATCTTGGTTGACCTGGTACTACTGAATCCTTGTGTGTTGCGAGCTGTTTCATCCAGTGACTCAACTTCTTCAACTGGAGGCATAGAAATTTTTTTGAGAATGAGCTGAGCAACTCTTTCACAACTTTTAACTTTGAAGGGAGTATCCAAGTTGTTCACAAGGAGTACCTTTACCTCCCCTCTATAATCAGAATCGATAACACCAGCTCTGGTGATCAAAGAAGCTTTTATGGCCAATCCTGACCATGGTGCAATTCATCCATAATGACCATCCAGAATTTCCATAGACAACTTAGTAGATACCAAAGCTTGGCCTCATGCAGGAATTTCAACATCCGCAGCAGCATACAGGTTGTAGCCTGCAGCTCCTTTTGAGCCTCATTCTGGTAGAGGTATCATTTTATCCTCTTGTTTCACTTGAAGAGGAAATTGTTCTGTTCATTTTAAGATTTGAACAGCTAGTGACTTAGTGGCCTTAACTTCACATGGTTCATCAATGGTCAAAATTGAATATTTATTTGAACCAGTTGAAGATGTATGTGAAGTATTAGATGAGATAGAACGGCCAGTATCTACTCGTCATTGCCAAAACCCTGCTCATCTCTCTCCACTACTTTCATCACCTCAGCCAGCTCCTCAGCCAACTGGTAAAAGATCTTGGTGCCTTTAAACTCAATGTAGCACATTTGTGGACATGGAGGGCATGCATGTTCGGCACAAGGCCATGGCTTTTCACATTTGAAGCACTTTTCTTCTGCATGGGCCTTTCCAATATCCATCGGGATTCCTTGATCTCCAAATGTTCCGACCTGCTTCTCAGGCACAGGTTGGACATTGCTGAAACCCATCTGAGGCATAGTAGGCTTTTTCTCAGAAGCAGCGGGAGTGGTTTGTGTGAACGGACGGAATGGGACACAAAAAGGCTGCCAACCAGTTGAAGTAAACCTGCTAGCGGCTTTGCAGGCTTTCCTAGCAGCCAACAATGCTTCCACTCTCATTAGGTGCCTTTCCCACCTACTAAGCGATGTGGACATCGCCAAACCTGGGGTTCCTTGTTCTGCAAAGGAGATTATCTCATCCTTTATTTCTTGTTAACAGACACAGATAAGTGTCTCATCAAATTCCGCGTTATGACTGAAACCGGCTTCTGCCATAAGCTGGTTCATTTGGACAAAGAAGTCTTCTACCATATTGGCTCCTTGCTTCAACGTCATAAGCTTTTCATAAGCTTCTTTTTGTGCAGTGATGGGTTTGAACTGTTTGTTCATCTCCACCATAAACTCCTCCCAGGTGTGGGTTCCTAAGTAGAGCTCGAAGTAGAGGTTAGTGAATCTTTGTGCTGAATTTGCCTCTTCACCACCTATAAAACTGAGGGCGATGACAATTTTCTGCATGTCTGATGGCATGTCACTGAAACCCAAGAAGTAGTTATGCAGACCTGTTGTCCAGGCCTGGTACTTGGCTTTGTCTCCCTTATAAACAAAGGGCTTCAGGGTGAACGACTTTCCGAGTATGGGTCTGGTGGGTTGCAGGGGGTTCCATAGTTGAAAGGTACCTCTTCTAGGGAGAGATCCTGCATCTTCTCCATCACTTCCATCATGACTGCTACCTCCATTGGAGTCGAAGGGATCACCCAATGGCTGGGGAGTAGCACATTGTTTTCCTTTCTCCCTCTTTGGGAGATGAATACATGGGAGTGATGGGGGTGCAGCCCCTGGTGAGCACAGAGTCTTCTTGTGTTTACTGTCAGCACCTGCTGCTGCCTTACTGACTCAGAGAATGGCAGAAGGCTTTGGGGCTTTCTCATAAGGGTGCAAGAAGGAGTTGTCAACATAACAGCTTCTCCAGCTATTATAGTGATCTTCGAAGGGTAGACTCTTATTTTCATAAGAGTATTTTATGGGGGGGATATTCAGCAGTTCCAGAGGCAGCAGCTCCAGACATAGATTGTGATAAAGGAGGGGGAATCCTAAAGAAATATGTGGTGTCTGCTCACTACTAGGTCCTTCCGAAGAACTTCCTAGTGGGCAGGACCAAATGCAAGAAAATGGTCTTGGAGATTTTTCCAGAGTTTCTTCAGCTGGCTTCTTCTTACCAGCTGAGGGGTAGACAGGATAAACCCAGTGACGAACTACTGCTTAACATGCAGTACTACGATGTGACAATAACTGGTGGTCATGTGAACCATGGCAGTAATGCACTAGTCTGCTGGCAGCAATGTTATCCTTATTTAGATGGCAGATGACCATATATGCAACTGATAACTGTGTTTGCAATTGCCTGTCAAGTGGTGCAAGTACTTTAGAGATGTCTCCTTAACCCTGGAGCCCCGGTGTTTTTCCAACAGCTGAATCTTCCTGTTAGAGCCTGCACACTGGCAATTCAGCGATGCAAAGCCAAGAAGTTTCCTACAGCCATAGGAGAATGATGAAAAGGGTAGAGAACTAACAGGAGCAAAAGGCTCGACTGCTAGGCAGTTGTAAACAAAGGTAGGTGAGCAACAAGGAGCACAAAGTGTGCCCGGTGTCAAAGAGGGAACATTTGGAATTATATCAAGGATCACTCAAGCAAAGAGCACAAGGCCTAAAAACAATGAATTCCAAACATAAGGAAAATACACAGTATCCTAGGGGGTTTATATACTTATAGGCTACCCTATGCCCTGATACTGTGACTTAGTGAAAAGGAATGGAGATTAAAAGAAGACTTCTGTGAAGTAGTGAAATGGAAGAGAAGAGACAGAAATTAGATAGTGATATCATGAAAGGGTGAATAGGTGAAGAAGTGAAAAAGTGAAAAAGTAGTTTCCTGACAATGCCAATGTCCTCTCACAATTTATTAATCAATCCTCCATTACAAAGGCTGCTGATGACATAACTCCTCCTCCCAAAAAAACGCTCCAGGAACTAGAAACCCTGGTCACTGCTGCTTGGCAGTAATTTTCCTCTCATCATCGCCCTACTCAGACTGAGCAGTGTGTGAATAAGGTCTCTGCTGTCAAGTGAAAGGGGGGACATCCCTAGTTCTTGTAGCAGCAGCAAGGAGGAGACTCTTCTAACCCTGCAGGGAACAAGAAGAATAAGAAGTCACATCAAGGCAGGAGATTGAAGCAGGGGAAGAAAAAGCAGGAATGATGAAGGGCAGCCAATGCTGCCAAGAATGCCACTACTGCCACAACCTCCTTTGCTTTCTCAGCTGCGATGATTATCTCACCTGCTGACCTGCCGACTTTTTCTACCATCACTGATTCTCGTGTTTTGTTGCACACCTCTGGTGCAGCCCACTATGGCCCACCTGCCTTCCCTCACATGTCTAATGCCATTTCCCTGGCACATCACTTGGGTGTTGTACCCACTATTGAAACCATCAGGACACTCAACTCTGTGGCTAACCACCACCTTGGGAAAGATAGCCTTCCTACTCCTCATCACTCTCTCCAAGAGTATATAACTGAAGTCCCTAAAGACATCCCAATGGACACAGGAGACCAGGTCTCTATTGGAGAAGGAGATGATTACCAGGATGAGTACCTGGAACATTTCTTCAACTTTGACAGTGAGGAACTTGAACCTACTGCCAGAGAAGGCTCCTATCCCTTTATTGCTAACTTTGACCATGCCAATGACCACCCTGCTCTTCTCCTTGGCCTTCCAGGATACCAGGCTGCAAGGGCTAGTCTAGGTCGCTCTGCCTTTGCCCAACTGCCCCCTTAGGCAGAAGAAAAAGAGGAGTCAGAGTATGAGCCTCAGCAGATTGGCCTCCCAGCCACATCTTGGGATGACAATAACCTTGATGAGATCTATGGGGAGGACTCTGGATACTTCTCCATGACTTGGTCAGTCACAACCACTTCCTCACTCCACTCAGACACTGATGAGCGAACCTTTTTGCCACAGAATGTAATACATACTTTCTGCTTTGCATCTGTAGTAGGTAGTAAATGGGAAATATCACCTGCATTGCCATCTACATTGTGTGATGACTGCAACAAGACCTCAGATAAGGGGAAACAGCAACAATATGACTATTCAATGCCACCAGATTTGTGGCTACTTGATTCAGATGTCTCAGTGCACTTCACACATAACATAAAGGACTTTGTGAAATATGTTGAATACACAGAACCCAGATACTCACAAACTGTGAATGGAAAAGCCCCAATCTTAGAAGAGGGCACAGTCATTATTGACTTTAAAGGCATATCTGTGTGATTATTGCCAGTTGTTTATATGCCCCATTGTCAATTAAAGTTGATATCCATGGGCACTTTGCTCAAAGACTGGTGTCTCACTCTTACGACTGGCCCAGGTTACATTGACTTTTATGACAAATGTTCAAAGAGGACAATCCTCTCATTTCATTCACATGGAGCTAATACCATGTTCTGGATGAACACACCAACAGTTAAGTCACAAACTGAACAAGTTATGGCTACTGTAGATTATGATCTGCTTCATCACCACCTTGGGCATCCCTCAAAAGATGTATTAAGTGCTGCACGAAAGCACTTGAAAGATTTCCCAGATGTAAACATCCCTAAGAAGGAAAAGATCTGCCCTGGATGCCAATTAGACAAACAACCCAACAGATTGTTGTATGCCATTACTCTTTGCATCTCGTCAGTCATCCTATGGTACAACATGGACCACAACAACTTACATAAGCTCACTGTAGATTAGATTCCAGCTTCCATTCTTTCTTCTCCTCAGTGTTCTCTCACCTTTGTGATGACCGCTGAGGTATAATCATTGCATTCATCATTTACAATATAGCTTACTCATTTACCTAGCCTACTCGCATGCTAGGTAATATTAGCGTTCTCTCACCTTTGTGATAACTGCTGAGCCTACTTGCATGCTAGCTTGTAGACAGATCATTCCCTCATACTGAGCGAAGAGCTACTATACTGTTTGAGCTGATATATTCAGACCTCAAGTCATTTAAGGTGGAATTGTACCATAAGGATAAATATGCCATCATCTTCTATAATGACTATATATCAATGGCATGGGTTACCTGCTTACGATCTAAGGATCAGGCCCTTAAGGCCACAAAACAATTCTTTACTTTTGTGAAAAATCAGTACAACACCCAGATAAAGGGCTTTAAATCTGATGCTGGAGGTGAATTTACATCAAAGGCATTCAGAGAATACTTGAAGAATCTAGGAATTCTTGTACATCAGTCAGCCCCTTATGCACACCAGCAGAGTGGATGCGCTGAGCAATTAATTTGCACATTGATGGATAAAGTACAGGCAATGCATCTTCATGCTTGCCTCCCTGACTCACACTGGGAATTTGCATTACTACATGCTACCCATATATACAATATCATGCCAATGAACAGATTAAACTGGCACACCCCCCATGAACTACTTCAGGGGGAGAAACCATCTATCTCTCATCTGCGCATTTTTGGATGTGGTGCCTATGTCCATCTATCTGATGAGACTCAAAAGAGGAAACTGCAACCCAAGTCACCACTTATGTTGTACTTAGAAGTTGCCCCTGGTTCTATGAACAACCATCTCTTCATGCACCCAAATAATATGCTCTATACATCTGTGCATGCTATATTTGATGAGCATCTTTTCCCTCATTGTTCTGCAGCAAAGCCTCATAGACCAGTAATACACCCTCCTCACAAACTGCACCCTCCTCATGAGTCTGAACATTCTGACTCTGATAATTCTGAGCTGGATCATGAACCAAAAATCCCTACAAGGACACCTGCACCTCTTCCTGAGCATGAGCAAACCCCTTCACCTCCCAGAGAACCAATACCACCGCTACCCCCTGTGACATCTCCTAGAGCCCCTAGGGCTCCTCCCACTCTACTTTCAAGGCCTAGACACTCTGAGTGAGTTCACCGGGCTTTTACTTGGCCTGGAAATATTTATAGAGAGAATAAGCATCTGCTCCAACAAGTGAAGGATGTTGAGAAGGAGTCTACCTGGTGAAAGTTGGTTGGTGATGCACCTGATCCCACTCCTGATATGCCACCTGTCCCAGGCAGACTACCCCCCTCTTCTACACCTTCTGAGGAAGATGTGGACCATCTCACCCATGAAGGGGGAGATGTGTTAGTAAATTTCCTGTGCACTTGTATTATACCATACATGACTGCAGGGAATTCTCCCAATTACAGGGAATGGTCCTATAAGGACATCTCAAAATTACCACCTGCAGAGCAAGAGCTCTGGTGAAAGGCCTGCAATACTAAGCTAAAAACGCTCAAAGAACACAAAGTTTGGGAAACAGTTGATCAACCTACCAACAGAAGGGTTATCAAGAACTGATGGGTCTTTGATGTAAAATCAGATAGTTGAAAACATGCCTGCCTTGTAGCTAAAGGCTTCTCACAAGTTGAGGGTATAGACTATGACCAGGTATTCTCGCCTGTTGTGTGATTTGAAATGATGCAATGTATGCTTGCCCTTGCCACTTTACAAAAGTGGTATATTACAGGACTTGATGTCTGATCAGCCTATCTATATGGCATTCTGGAAAAAGAACTATATATGGAGTTCCTAGGAGGGTTTATGCCTCCCCATTTAAAAGGCAAAGTGCTAAAACTACTATGAGCTATTTATGGCCTTAAACAAGCTGGGCTCACTTGGTGACACACTCTAGATAAATCCATGAGTGAACTTGGATTCAAGCAGCTCAAAACTGATGCTGGCTTATTTGTCTATAAGCAAGGAAAAGATATAGTACTCACAATAATCTATGTTGATGATGCATTATTCTGCAGACCCTCAAAGATCCTTGTAAACAACATATGTCAAGATGGTCACCACATTCTAATAAATCAGTGGAATTACCTTGACAAGGTACTTGAGTGATATAAGATGATCAATGCAAAGCCAGCTTGTACCCCCTTTCTCAGAGGTATTACCCAGAGAAGAATAATGATCCAGTCAACCCAGTGTTATGCACATAATTTCAGACTGTAATAGGATCATTGTTATATCTTATGATTGGCACTAGGCCTGACATTTTTTATGCTGTCACACAAATGGCCCACCAGTCAGCAAATCCCTCCCAAAAGTATCTAGATAAAGCTCTGTACATCTGCCAATATTTATTGGGCACTAGTGATTATTCACTAGCATATGATGGGGAATTGGATAAAGGCATTCTAGCCTGTACTGACTCTGACTGGGGTCAAGATAAAATCACTGGTCACTTGTAAACAGGTTATTACCCGAAATTAGTGAATGGAGTTTTCTTGTGGAATTCTCACTTACAAAAAACCACAGCACTCTCTTCTACAGAAGCTGAGTACATGGCCTTGAGTGATTGTACTCACCAGGCTGTATGAATCAAGCAGATGTTTGAGGAATTAGGATATAATTTGTCCCCTATTCCCATTTGTGGTGACCATCAAGAATCTCTCTTTATAGCAGAGAATCCAGTCACTGAAAAGTGATTCAAATATATCCTCATCAAGTACCACTATGTATGCAATGCAGTGATGACTTTCAAACAAGTAGGACTCTTTTATATCCCAGGAGATGATAATCCTGCAAATATGTTCACAAAGAACCTTGGACATGTCAAGTTCAAGAAATTTAGGTCCCAACTTGGTTTGGAGTTCATTAACCTTGCCTTTCAATGATTGAGCGATTAACATGCCACTCTATGTCTGAAGTATATTACCATACACTAGACAAGGGGGAGTGTTAAACATAGATTACTGTATTTAGGAAGTAGTTCACACAACACATGTCACTACATACAAACTCAGTTTAAGTCTGAGTTTGAATAGAGTCTTAACCTCAAATCACAACATTCTAAGGTCTCGCCCCAATACCAGGTATGTATTGTGCATAACCCCCTGCTATACTGTGCTAGAATTCAACAATGCACAGGTAGTAGCTGTCCATAGCTTCAATACAATATTTCATTGTTTGTGGGGTCCATCAATGCATCTGTGGAAAGTCTATATCAATTGAAATGGATCCGTGTCACTGCACTGAGTGGTTACCATATATGGTAAGTTGCAGCTCACCATATGTTACTCAATACTAATCAAGATGTTTGGGGTACCTAATGAACTGTGTTCATTGATCACAGAATCAAGACATATCAAGGTGGTGAAAGAACTCTGGTGACAGTCCAACTGATACGAGGCATTGGGTCAAATGTTAGTAACAAACCAATGGCTTGACAAGCTGGCTATGGCCTGGCTCAATTTCCAGCAGAGGGGCATGCTTCAAGAGCCTCTCTTGCCAGCTGATGTGGAACCAGATGGGGATTATGATTTACTTATGTTTTTCTCTTCCTTTGCCTTGACCCCTATGCCTTATCTCTGCCCTTAACCCTGTTAGTCATATGGACTTACTCTCCTCATCCAATTCTCTCATATCAGACTTGTGCTCCACACTTACTCATTGCTCACCTTTTGCTATTCATTGGTTTACTCACTATTTCCTCAGCATTGTATGTTCCTTGTTTTCCCTTGTCTTGTTACATTTGGTTTCCCCTTAGTATATAACCTGCCTCATAGGTACTGCTGTCCTTAGCTTAGACCTACTTGGAAATCTATCTTGTTCTCCTTCTCATGTCTTCACTCTACATCTGAGTGAGCACTCAGCTCAGACCCTTGTCCCTTGTCCCTTCACCAACTGTTAGTTGGGTGAACCCTTGACCCTGCAGGTTGCAGGCTACATCTCTCATCCTCATCTTACTGTAGCCATTTGCTGACAGCTCCCCTTCATCCTCATTTCTTAGCTGAGTTCACACTTGACCTGGAATTCAGAGAGAGTACCAACTGGGAGTGTGTGATAGGGGATATACAGACATGGAAAGCATGGTAGGTGAGCTACAGTGCAGAGCAGAGTATGATCTAAGCAAGAAGGGCAAAAAGCAGTATAAAAGACAAGAGCAAAGTGCAAGGTCTGACTCCAAGAGGAGTTACATAAGAGAAACCAGATCTTTCAGGTAATGGGGTAAAGGAGGGGGGTGATCAAGCCAAGGTGTGTTAGGAAAGCAGACCCCTCAAAATGCCATTCGAAATATTATCCTCAGATCTGACCTAGGTGACTGACAACCAAATACTGTGATCACAGAAGCTCAAAATGATATAATGAAGGATAAAATTTTGTGCTGGGCTATGAGAGCACCTAGCTTTAATCATGCCCACAACACCCATGTTATCTGAGTGAAAGACCAGGTGGCAATCACAAAAACCTGCATGAATCACTGCCCACAGACCTAGATCAATTGCAACCATTTCTGCCTAGCCAATATCCCAGCCATCTTGGTTCCAATCTGGAGCAAGTTTCCAGGCAAGCCAGCAAGAGTCAAGAACAAAACCAATGCTAAAGAAGGTGGAGACATCAACAAAGATCAAAT
The DNA here is from genome assembly GCA_038090235.1 of Pulveroboletus ravenelii. NCBI lineage: Eukaryota > Fungi > Basidiomycota > Agaricomycetes > Boletales > Boletaceae > Pulveroboletus > Pulveroboletus ravenelii. Next base: position 15,316 of record JBBPMH010000666.1, read on the forward strand.
TCCTGAGAGAATCTGGGAGAGTAAATATTGGGCAGCCACACCAAGAAGTGCTGAGGTGATCCCTCCACCAAGTGATGTCTGCAAGCACATCTGAGGGAATGTGGTGTCTGACAAAAGGATTCAGGGAGTTTCTGAAGGATGAAGAGAGATGATACAGGGAAGGGAGGCAAGAGTGGCCCTCTGAAATCACCAGAGTACAATGCTGGAGATAGTCTGTCACCTCCTGACAGTTCCTAAGTGACCAGGAACCCAGGAAGTGAGATAGGCCAAGTACTTAGACCATTTTGACTCTGGGATGGCCACCATCTTGCAAGGGAGATCCCACTCTAGATCAAGGTAAGTGAAGACAAAGGTGAAGGGGACATGTTTGCTTGGGGCCCAGGGCCAGCCCAAACTGTCTGCCACCTCAAAAATGAGGCATTTATTGAAAGGGTAGAGCCAGGGGCCATCCAGTGATGGCCTGGAAGGATAGCAAAAGAAAGCGAAGTCGTCTGCCCAGCAAAGAACATCAGGAACCCCCTTTGAAATATAAATGGAGACAATGGCATCCCCAGGGTGACCAAAGAGACCACTTGAGCTGGAGCAGCTGAAGCATGCACAGTGATCAATGTAAATGCAAGTGACACCCTCTATCTCAATCATTACACAGACAAGGTGTTGATCCTCAGGGGTGATAGGTGACCAGCGATGTGCTGCCTCCATATTGAAAGTGGCAACCTGGGTGCCAGGAGGGGCTGCAGCCACCTGAAGCCAGCAGTCACTAAAAGTGCCCCAGTCACACTCAAACAAGGAAAAGTCTATCATGGAATTGATGGAAGGAAAAACTGTATTGTGAGAAAAGGAGTGATCTTGGATTAAGCGAAATTTGGAGGAGCTGGGCTTTGGAATCATGCCCAGGGGGCTCATGCAAAAGAGATCAATAATACTTTCAAGATGGGAGACTGAGAAGGGGCCAGTGTACCAGCCTGTGTGAACCTCTGATTCAATGTAATTGAGCAAGAAGTTTAAGTGGTCAAGAGCTGACTTGTGGTTCAGAGGGATAAAAGAAGACAGAAGAGAGTAAGAATCTGGAACACTGATGTGCCAACCAAAATGGATGCCTTTTGGTACATTTGTGAACTCCAACAATGAACCAGCAGCTCAGAGGAGCTTTTCCCACCATTCCCAATGGAAGGGGGTAACAACTGTAGAATACTCAGTAAGTCACTGTATATTAGTGTGTAAGTGTACTGTACCTATAGAATACTCAGTAAGTCACTAAGTAAACTAAGGTACATAACTATTGGTACAATGTAAGGTATGCTTATATAAGCTATATACCAAATAAGGAATTCAACAACAACTGGGAGGAAACTGTTAATCAGAGCAGTCCTGTGCAGTGTGAGGGCTGCAGCAATAGGAGCAGATATGTTTCTGGGAGCAGGAGGAGTCAGAACAGCTATGCCCATTCCATCTGAAACAAACCTGCTCACCTGCAGAAGTCTGCCAGGAGCTATTGGTAAGTGAGATGAACTTGGTGGAGGTGAGGTTGCATGAGCAATTCCTGCAGCCTAGTGTATCACAGAAGATACAGCAGTAGGGGGTGGACGGGGTCTGAGAGGGAGTTGAGGCCCATGAAGGGCAGATTGCTCCTGAAGAACAGATTGCAGAGTCACAAGAGGTTGTGTCTAAGCAGACCAAGAAGGAACCCAGCTGAAAGGAAGATGAGGAGGCAAGGGATGAGGAGGAGGGAATATGCTTGAGGCAGGCATCATCAATGGTTTGATTCCAAACCTCAGACTGCCAAACAGCAGCATCAAATGAGACATCTGTGACATAGCATTTATGGAGATAGATATTGTAGGTAAGGTAAAGGCTGAACCTTAAGAAGAAGTCAAGATAGGAGGTGATAATCTTGAAGTGCTTCTGCCACATATTTGTCACTGCATTAGCATTATGGAGAATAAAGGACTGGATACAGGCCACAAGGCAGGGAAAGGCTGGAAGCCAGTCCTCAACAAGCATAGACGACTCATCCTTGTTACCAAGCTTTGAAGTATCAGGGATCAATTTCGGGCAGCTCAAAATAAACAACCAAAGAAGGCCTGCAGCAACTAATGTCTTGTGAGAACAAGAGCTGAAGGATGAGAATTCCAAGTATGAGTAGGTACATCCTACGAATACTGGTTAAATACTACTGTACACATGTGAACTACATAATATACCCTAAACCCATGGGAAACCCTATAACAATAGAAGACAGTGGAAATGAATGAGAAGTGAATGGAGATTAAATGGAATGGAAGAGAAACATAAGCCCTGAACCAACCCTAAGCCCAGGATAAGCCCTGCGCCCTAGAATGGAGTGACGTAGTGATGATGCAATGCTGACCAAAGCCATGATATCACAGGGAGCAGTCTGGACCAGGAACGGAATGAGATATAGATAAGATAAAGGGAAGATTAGATAAGATAGGGAAAGGAATAGATAGGGGTATAGGTCTGAAAATCTATATCCTAACATGAAGCGACCACCTTCAAATGCCCATTCTGGATAGTGAAGTCCTGCAAGGTCTTATCCTTGGAGAAAAGCACCTTGAACTGTAAGGTGTGAGTGGACAAGGCTGTAAGAGGAATGTGAGAGGGCCTAGGGATTAGTCAGAGGAGGAGGAGAATGGTGCAGTGGAGAATGTTCCACTAGCAGCAACCTTCAATGTAAAGTAGTTAGTGGGTGTGGGTGAGTTTCCTTGTCCCAAGGGGTTCTGTGTAGGGTTTAGTGTGAGGACAGATTAGCTACAACTTACCCCAGTGAGCAAGAGTGGTAGAGCATGAATCCAGATAATAATAAGCAATGGAAATAGACAATCTGGTCCAAAATAGGGCTGGATACCAATGGATGAGGCCAAGAACAAGGGCCAGATAGTCAAGGATGAGGACCCAGGACAATGATGATAATGATGACAAAGATAAAAATAAAAAAGCCAGACCAAGGACAAGAGTTGAGCACCAACAGATGGCCAAGGACAAGGGCCAGATTCAAACAAGGGGTCAAGGACCAGAACCCAGACAGTGACAGATGACAATGAGAACAATGGCAAGGATGACAATGACAATGACAAGCACAGTTTGGATGATGGGAGTGACCAACAGGGAAAAGGTTGATGAGATTCGAGACCTTAATACACATTTTTTATAGTCTGGGCATTCCCTAGACTTAGTAGCTATGGTAACACACAAGGCCCTATGAAGGGATGCTCAGTTCTAAGTATTGGGGTGTCAGGAAAATGATATATTGTAGTCCAAAATATGAAAGAAAACAAAGATAGGCAGAAACTGATGCAAGATAAGTAAAAATAGACAATCCAGTGGGCAGACCCAGACCAGATTGAACAGATACATATGAGTCTGGAACCAGATAGTAGAGTCTGGAAAGCAAATACAAGCAAGATGAAACAGACTAACCTCAGGATGGTACCAATGGACTCTGGACATGACTAGAACTCTTGATAGATGCTTAAACAGGCTGGAAAGGGGGTTCTGCAACCATAGGAGACTGTAGGCTCCTACATTGATGTACAGCTCGGTCAACGATATGGTATGTTGTTGTTAATAGTGTGCGCTGCGCACTTCGCTTATGTAATCGTACCTTTATCTTTCGGACTTCGCTTCATATACCTCAGTTGACTCTGACAGTCACTGAGGGTGAGCCACTTTCTTTGTACTAT
>JBBPMH010000667.1:0-18985 GCA_038090235.1 Pulveroboletus ravenelii
GTTATAATTATGCCAGTTCCAAAAGATGTCAGCATAACTCTGTCAGCAGACAAGCACTGTCATGTCAAGCTTGGAGTGTGACACCATGTGGCAAAGCCAAGAGATTCCAACGCTCAGGGATGTCCTGGCATCCCGCATTATGCAACTTTCAGGGGAGTGGATGGCAGAAAGGGACACCTCAGGCAGCACTTTTCAGGTCCAATAGATGGTCTAGTAGCAATTTTAATTGTAGGTGGCAAACAGTCCTTGTGAACAGTCTTTGAGATTATTTTTGAGACTATTGACATTGTGCCAGTTTTACAAAATAACAAGGAGTTGCAAAATGGTCTCTAGTTTGTGCAACACCTCAATTTCCAGCTTAAACTCACTCCAGCCCATGCCGCCTCTTTTCTACTGCTTCCGGAAGGCTAGTATGCCTTGGTCGACCCTGGTGTAGTGGTAAATTTTCTAGCTGATCATAAACAAGCGCCTTCACAAAGATGGCCGGCCATGGTGGGGCTTGGGTCGCTGTGCGACATTTATTGGTCAGGACCGTTCTACCATGCTGTGAACAGAACCGCCCTCGGGTTGACTGCCAGAAACAAGGTGAGTCCTTGATCTTCCCTCCATTCAAGGACCTTCTTTTTGTGATTCAGTTAGCAGAAAGCGTGCCAACTGCTGAAACGAATATCAATTCCAAGCTTGCGAAAGCTGGCGTTGGGAAGGTTTTCGGTTGGTCTTGTAAAGGAGACTATTTTGCCGCCAAGTTGAGAGCATTACGGCGCGAGCGGCGGCAGCGTACGATCTTCGGACAAGCAGGCGAGGCGACTCTCACAGTTCACCGTCCCGAGCGCTTCGCGCTGGATCTGCATCCAACCTCTGCGCGCTTCGTCGCATTTCAGCCGCCGCCCTCACCACGGCGTCGGTTTAATCCTCATGTCGCTCCTTGTTTCCTGCCTCAGCTCATGCTCCTTTCACACCTCGCAGCAGCGGCGCGCTGGCATGAAGCGGCTGAAAATACGCACGCCAAACTTCCTGGCGGAAGTTGCTCGCCCCCGGCGAAAAGCTCCTGCCAACGCCATCGGCTGGGAGGACGCAAAATAAATAAGGCGCCCTGATGGGATCTGGCGCAACGCGTGCCCAGATCTAGAGGCATCGCCCGAACCGGAGGGCAGGCCCGCAACAGAAACCCCCCCTAGCGAGCCGGATATCTCTCCCCCGGGGATGAGACGATGCCGGAGCCCGCAACCAGAGAGGCGAAGGGCAAAAAAAAGCCTATAGGGAGCTTCAATGAAGACCTTCCTCCCCCTTGCGTCGTCGCAAACCGACACTGGCCGCATGCGCTGCACAAGCTGGAAACTTTCTTACGCGGAGTTATGGTGTGACGCCAAACAAGGTGGCGGCCAAATTTTGCCCGCTCGCAGCCTGAGGATGCTTACGTATTGATGCCCGCGGACAAGGTTCCCACTTTTCCCCCGGTCACCCTGCTCAAGGCATCAAGTAGGATGGCCGGAGAAACGCACGAGCGCCCTCTTCAAGTTTCTCAGGAATTTAGAATCATCTGGCCACCCGACGCAGAGGTCGAATTCTCGCCACATGTGCAGCCAAGACGGCGATCTAGGTCAGTCGAGTCGCGAGACTTCCTAGAATAAATTCCACGCATGAGTAAGCGAGGCGGTTCGGCTTCTTTTCTTCCGCCTCCTCGCAGCCTCAGTCTGTCGTGCGCTACAGCTCGCCCTCGCGCACTTGCTGCCTTTTTTTCGCACCGGCTGCCTTCTCACGCCCCAGAGCACATATCGCCTTTCAAGTGCTCTCTTTGACCCCCTTCCCTCGCATGGACGACCCTGCTCTCGCAGTCACACCGGACTTCGCCGTTCTGGAATTTGCGGAGCGCAGGCAACGCCGGCGTAGACTTGCAGCAAGCTGCCAACGTCCTCCCAGCAAATGGAATCGCAGCAATAATGAAGCACGGGTCACATGGCAGCGACAGCGAGACGCAGAGCTCGTCGACCTTGAAGTCGCCATGCTCGAGGAGGAACGGCTCAAGACCCAGCGAGACGAAGAAGAGACCCAAATACTCAAAGATGAGCGGAAGAAATACAAAACGAAGTTCGCCACAATCCCGGCGCGGAAGGCTCCTTCCGATGACCCGTCGCCCCCGTCGTTAGTCGCCATACGCAAGCTGAAAAGCCAGCAGCTTCTGTACAATATGGTATTTCACCAACGCGAGCCTAGATACCGCAGGGCAGAATCCCTTGCCTACGCTCTCGACGACAACTCACTAGCCCTGCTCCACTCAGGATCTGGCGATGGCTCGCACTCCTTCGTGCCGGCGGCCTTTGCCAAAGACAAATGCGACCCCCCCCTACAGGGCGAGGTCCTATCATTCCCAAGCGACGATACGCATTAGTAAGGCAATGAGAAGCAACCGCTGGCAGCTCGACGTCGTTTCCATGCACATTGAGTTCTGGTTCAACGTTGAGAAGTATGAGAGAACGGGGCGCGAGCTAGAGAGTCGGACCGTTAGGTCCTGTACAGCACAAGTACGGGTATATGAGTGGTAACGAGTGTGTAAGTACTCACCTCCAGTCGGTCGTATGAAAGGCTGGAGGAGAGGGATTGTACCGTACGATGTGGGAAATAGCGATGTCTAAATATTGTAATGTAACGAGTGTAGGTCAAACGGTGGTAAGGAACAGAAGAGAATATACTATCTACGGCGTGATCTCCAACAAGAAGCACGAGTGGCGCATTTTGAGGACTGAAACCCAGCAGCGCGCCCTTGCTCATACTTCGGGGCACCCAGCGGTATTGGGCCTCAAACAGTCTACCGGAACAAAGACCGCGAGCGAGCGTGCGACTGACTCGACGAAGACCAGCGGGCCCTCATGAGGAACGAGCGGCTCCTATGGCGCAACGAGCGCGAAACCGTAAGCACTCCTCCCACCGCTCCACCCAGGCACTCACCGCCTCATTTAATCCCTCGCAACAGCTCCAAACAAACTCTGCGTGCGCTAGCACATCCAACGCGCCTCTTCCATGCATGCCCGCCGCTTTACCACACGCGCCATCACATGGCGTGCGCGTCGCTGGCATCGCGTGCACACGTTCGCCCGCCATTTCCCTCACTCCGCCCTGGTCATGCAATGGTTTAGGGAGAGAATGGCCGCCCCCTCAACCATGAGCGCTCGCACCAGTGTCCAGACGCCCGGCCGCTCCTTCAGGGACTCTAAAAGGCCTGCTTCCCCAACACCTGTCGCAAAATCCAAGAGAACGCGCCCCTTTCTCCCTCAAGGGCAGCCCTCCGCATACGACGGCCTCACTCTCCTTTCCATCTGCTCCGTCTCCTCTGGGAATCACAGATATGACGTCACGTAACGCACCAGTGCTCGGGCATGGGATAACAAACATGGCGCCGCATCTGAGCGCATGGGCATCGCTCTGTTTTCCAAAACAGGGAAGCGGCTATGCTCCTCTTGGAAGAAAGCCAGGGGATGCACTGACGCCCACAGACCCCTCCGCGTCTGCTCAAGTTGCAGCGCCAGAGACCATGGAGGCCAGCGCTGTCCTCGAGCTCAGAAATCGCTCCCCCTCTACCCTGCATCAAGCGGCAATATTGAAGCATGACTTGCGCCTCGCAGGACTCTTCTTTTGCAGGGTAATGTTCCGTCCGGTTTCCGCAATGGGTTTCTCGCCGACTTTTCTCATATCCCTACCGCCCAATCTCCGCCTAAGCGCCTTAAGCGCCTCCCTTTTGAGCACGGCGCGCACCTCCTTTTGAGCACCTCCTTTTTCTCACCTACATGGATGCCAGCACCCCCCGCGATGCCGCCGTTTATGCTTGCGCCATAACCGCCTTCTACGCCGTATCCCGCCTTGGCGAGTTCACGGCGCCGAATCTCAAATCCTTCTGCCCTGACGCGCACGTCACGCCAGCCCAAGTCACTCGAGGCAAAGACGGCGGTGGCCTAGAAGTCATAACTTTCAGGCTGCCCAAGATCAAATGCGCACCCTCCGGTGAGGATACCCGCTGCCCCCATTCCGCACCTCGCTAACCCCGTGACCTGGCTAGACAACCACCTGCGCCTCAACAGGCCGGCCCCCAGCGACCGCTTATTTTTGTGGCGGCATCCGAAGGGCCCCCGCCCATTGACCAGCGCTGAAGTGACCAGTCGCATACGCGACATTGGGCAACCGCTCTAGCCAGGTCACGGGGTTAGTGAGGTGCGGAATGGGGGTGCGGCGGATATCCTCACCGGAGGGTGCACATTTGGTCTTGGGCAGCCTGAAAGTTATGATTGCCTGCCGAATCTCAAAGGACGCAGCCGGCGCATCTGTGGGGCTCTGCATTACCTACTCAAAGGCGCCCCTTTCGATGCCGTAAAAATCATGGGCCGATGGTCGGGCGATTCGTTTTTTTTTTTTTTTTTGGGGCACCTCGTTTATTGTCCTTAGGGCGGGGCCCTTTGTTGGACAGTACATGCGGTGGGGCGCTTTGTCTACGTCTAGTTAGTGGGTGACTATGGTATTTGCTCGATGTCCCTTTGGGCGATTCGTTCACCCTCTACCTGCGGCGGACGCCCTCATTCTCGCCCGCTACCTACTCGAGAACCCTGACGCCGCGCACCGCCTCAATCGCATCGCCATGCCCCCCGTCCGCTAAGATGGGCCTCCTTACGCTTGGGTAGAGCTACGCTGTATGCGTCACAGGCTCCTTCTATCTGTGTCTGCAGCTTTCTCTCAGGCCCTCAGTGGTGCCCCGCACCGGTAAGCCCCCCGGGCTTCGCCCATGCACGTTATACTAGACGCCGCCCGCATTACTCCACATCGCGTGTCTGTGCTATTATTCCTCCCCGTGTAAATACGCGCCGTAGCAAACGAAATTCACGGACCAGACGTTTGCGGCATGACCGGCTCAAAACCGGAGGCGCATTCATATAGCGTTTATAAATGAGCACCTAATGCAGCAGATGGTCAATGAGGTTAACAACACCACGTTGGGAAATGCCTATCACTCCACTCGCACGCAACATCTCACGAAGCATAACCCCCGCATCCAAGCCTGAAGCCATCACGCTTGGCCAATCGCCCCCGAACTCTTAACAGGCGCCCCTTTCATGATTAACCGGACAGGTTGAGGCATTCCTGGCAGCGGGAAACGTTGGCGATCACGCAGACCCAACCCCTTGCGTTCGAATTGCCGCGCGAGCGCCGCTGAGACTCACGATCCCTCTCAACTGGAAGCCTGCTGCAGCCAAAAGCAGGAGCGCTGGGAACGGCTGGCAAGAGAGAACTGGACCACGCTCTATACGGAGGGCTACGAGGTACGGGACAAGGGACGACTGCCTATCTCTACGAGGATCGATGGTAGATATATGGCGGTGCGCGTGACTGTATGCCGGTGGGGCTTACACCACCTCCCACGTCGTGCTTTCGCAACGCTGACAGGTCGAGCAGAGGTGCAAATCCCTCGGCCAAAGCAAAGTCCGCGCAGAGGCGAGCGGCACGAGAGGCGCCACGAATCAAGTCAGTCGGCACCGCGCGCCTCAGGCGAAATGCGCACAACGTGCAAAGGTGTCGAGCCTGGCACCTCTGGGATGGCTCAGTGAAGTATGCTGCCCGGACCGCGAAAGGACGACTCATCGACCCCTCAGGTTCCATCCTCGGATGTGACGTTGCTTAGATCCACATAACAACGCAAAGCACGACTGCTCCGGCCACGCCAGCAACTCCCATGACGCTAAGTCTTCCGCTAAAGCTTAGCAGTGCCAGAGCGGAAACGCCCTGCAAACCTGAAGCGCAGCGAGGCATCCCAGCCAATGCGAGCCTTACGCCTAGATACGCGCGCCTTGTGGATGGAATAATTTTCTCCTTGCCTCGCAGCGCGCATGGAACTAATTGAGAGGCGGCGGAAGCATACCGCTGTGGCAGTGCGGGGAAAGGGGCGAGGGGGTAGAGAAGCGGACGAGGCCGGGGCGGAGTAGCGGAGCCAGGGAGGGCAAGCAAGGGGGAAGCGGAGGTCAGAGAGGAGGAGGTCAGAAGCCGTGCTAGACCTGGCGAGCCCCGTTCCACCGCGCCGTTCCATTCACCCGTCAAAATGGTGCGGGCCAGTAGCGCGATGGGACAACGCGTGCAAATTATGGCACCTTGCGTGCAACCAATCATCACTATCTCACGGGCGGGGTGGCAGCAAGGCATCCCCGAAACGTGCCGCCCGATGGGTACGCAGCTCCTTCGCTAACCCATCAGGCGTCCTTTGTGGTGGAGTGATGGGTCCGCCCTCGGTCCTCCGCCTCGGGAGGGAAATTTGTAATTAGGGGAGACGCGTTCTTGACTTTGTCACCGTTCGGGTCCCCTAGGTTCGATAAAGTCACCGAAGAGAGCGGGAGTGTGGGAAAAATCTATCTTGGCGGGAGTAAACGCGCGTACGATGCGAAGCCCAAGCTCAAGGAGGGAGATGTTGTCACTCTCCTAAACTCCATGGTTTTGAAACCTCCCCAGGTTCGTGTATCCCACTCCATCGTTTAATTAACTTCTTCCTTGTCCCTCCCTAGCGCAATGACAAAATACCGCGTCCCGTGGATAACTGCGCCTACCAGGGTGATGCTGTTCCCCCGGTCCTGCGCGAGAGCGATCTGCATAACCGCAGGCCGTCCTCTCGCTGGACAGGCTCCGAGACATTCGGAAACGAGATGACTGGCTTGACAAGTCACGCCACTCCCATTGAATGTGCCGGGATCTGGCTCTGTTCAATGCATCCGCCTCTCGACCGTGGGATGAGGAATCAGTCACTCTTTACAAGACACGCACAAGACACGGGGATGCGATCAAGCGCAAGAGTTCTCCATCGCGAAATCCAAACTTCATGGTTGACAAGCAGCTTGCTGGCTGGAGTAGCCCTAATGCCTCTTCTGTCCTTGACTCGGTGAGGCCTTCAGGAGGGACATAATCACGGTAACCATCGCACTACACAGGAGACATACAAGAATTTACGCAGTCAGACAGGGACTGTCGCCAAGCATGCTAATCGTCCTTGATGTTCTAGCCAACGGCAGCATTTGAACCGTCAACAACCCAACCATGACCCAGGAAGATAAAACGCACCTCGCTGCAATCATAAAAATAATCTTCAGAAAGTAGACGCCCATCAACAAGTTTTCCTATGTGCGTCGCTGAAAACGGTGTCCCTTTCTGGCGAAAGCCTGTCAATGTCTTCACCAAAGCCACAGCTGAACTCTGGAATATATGCGCAGTCTGCAGGTGCCCTGGCCGGTTTCTCTGCAAGATGAACTCATCAGGTCTGGCCTCAATGCCATCTTCGTTCTGGAAGTCCCTCTCATACGCGCAAGGAAACCACGCAACTGGATGGGCGCCTCATAGTCCTTTGGGTATAGCTGTCCGGAAAACACGTTCAACCGGTCCATAAGAGGACAAGGGGCTGTCCACTTAGTCGGACAGGCGGGATGCTGTGAGAGAGGTTTCGTAGACCTAGCGATGCGAGGCGTGTACGCGCGGAGGTGAACCTTCTTGATATGTGATGTCAAGTAGTTGGCCTCGTAAGGGCTGAGAATGACAAGCGCTTCCTCGCAATCTCTCTTCCCGGAAATCCACTGCACGGGGCGCAGATACTCGTCTGAGTTTCCTGGCGAGCTGACGGTCTTCCAAAAGTCCGCTGTTGCCAGCACTGATGGACCCCAAATGTGGACCTCGTCGGTGACTTCTGAAGTTGCGCCGAGGGTCTCAAATGCCAAAAAAAAAGCGCTGGTATTTGTAGGAACAATACCTGTCATTATAAAGGTAATCACATTTCTGCGGAGCGAATGCGTCATTGGAGGCGCTCGAGGTGGCCGTTCCACTTGTCGTCCGTGTTCAGCTTCATGAATGATCTCTCGCTCTTGTTCTTCATCCACCCTCCTATCACGTAGCGACATGAGCCAGAGCTCAATGCATCGTTTATGAATGTTCGAAACAGTCAATGCAAAATTTGGGGTATTGTAGCGCCCATAGAGATATTCTAACTTCTTGGCTTCCGGCTGGAGCTACTTTTCTGACAGCGCCTCCGACGACAGCTGGCCTCTGCAGACAGCGTACGAGATGTATGATCAGTCCCTTACTGTGCCAGATGAGGCACCCGGTCCTGGATATCGTGACATGTCTCATGTATCGCCCAGTGTAGAATATCTATGGCATTGATGACGCTTAAAGGGCCGTCGTGTTTTCCAGACGCAGCGAATCTGCAGATCAGCCTCTAGAGGCGCAAGAAACATGATTGAATGCCCATGGTCGAGCCAAACGATCCTTGGTAACTTTTGGACCCGGTGTGACGGCAGCACGAAATTCGTTCGTCCCCTTGCTGTCCGTGCCACGCGTGTGAGCATTATCGAGGTATACGACGAATTGGTCTAGCTGCTGAGCGAATGATGACAATATCAGAAGGCGCGTGCTTCCGTCTCGCGTGCGCACTGTCAGCTCATCGTTGAAACAAATGGCGGCAGAAAGCAACCTCGTTGATATCCAGCCATGCTTCAGCCAATTCATGGTTTTTGAGGTCGAGAACTTGAGCGGCGAAGTCCAATAAGACGCGAATCCCAGGTACTTGTTTTCCGGTTGTAAGAGATATGATAGAAATTTTGCATTAGTTCCCCGCTGATGATCGGGATCGCGTTGAGTGATGTGCAAGGGCGCAGGTATTGGCCGCCATTCGTTCCCGAAAATCCTAAAACTGGCTCAGTTGGCGAGCTCAATAGTCACGCGGGCTGGTCCTTGACCTACCGGTTAGCAGATAATCTTTCTTCTCTGCCAAGTCCCAGCCCGAACACCGCAGCTTTGAGGGAATTTCCTTGGCTTCTTTGAGGAGTACGACGCTCGAAGGGTGGAAATGGGCTGTTGCCCGATTTCGCAAGAAAAGAGACATAAGATATTCCTTCCATTGCTCGGCTGACTTTATGTTGATGCCAGTTAGGATCCGCAGATTCTCCGGCACAGCAGGGCCCAGAGTTTATAATCCACCGACTGGTCGTCCAGTTTCCGCAAAATTTTTGAAGAAACTCTCAACTGTTATTTACTGAGTCCGCTATAGTAGTGCGACAAGCAGATCAGGACATGGCCATGTCGGGATGGCCAAACCCAGCCCTTTGTGCTGGAATGTTAGTCTACCCGCCACCGCCGCTCTCTGAAAGCAAACAGAAGAATCCCGCTTGGCAAGAGGCCGCGAAGGAGTAACAGACCACCCCGCCGGGAGTACTCCTTTACCGATCGGGCTTGCTCGGGGGGATGTTCGCACACGATATGAAGCTTTGAATTGAATCCCTGAGGCCGGAGCGAAACTGTGCCAAGCCGAAGTTCGGAAGTAGGCCGTCCATAACATCCCGCGCTATCCATGAGATTAATTGTTGGCCGGCGTCTGCGTGCAAGACGCGAAGGTGATGGAATGACCCGGATGGACCGCGTTCGTAGTCGACTCCGGGAGGAAAACGGTCTCGAAGGGAAGGGAAGACGCATGTTTGCTCACTAGACTGAAAACCTGATCCGTGGTGACCCATCGTTCAGGAAAGCCTTCCATATGTTGCTGATCGCCGATGGTGGTCACCAGCTGATACCGAAGGTGAAGGATTTCATCGCTCTCATCCAAGATGTCTCGTGAATGGGAATACAGCCATTTCTGAAGGTCCAGAAATCTTTTTTCCAGTTGATCACCCTTTGCCGGAGGCAGTTGCATCTCTACACTGACAAGTCTGAGTGATAAAATGTGCTCCGGTTGGACGACAAGGATGCCGCGGTCCTTCATGAATTCCGGCATGAGCTCATGGAGGGCAGTCACTCTCTGGCAGAGAGTGTGCGCAGAGTCTCTGCGCATCCAGCTCGAGGGAACGAGAGAATGGGATGAAATATATACGTCTATTAGTGAGTCCACCAAGGCGGCCCACAAGAAGGCGCAACATCTGGGCTGTCGACGCTTTCGGGACAATGGCGCGGACAAGCTGATCGCCATCGACAAGAACGGTAACAGCAATAGGGACAATCACGGATGACTTCCCCTCGCCCATATTGAGTTGCATGGCCGCATTGCCGCCCGAGCTGGGTGTTATCATTTCGCTGGAATCATCTGCTTGAACGCGACGTATCAGAAAGTTGCTTTGTAGCTGACGTGGCGAAGACATGGCGTCAGCCAGGGTATACACGTCCATGACATAGAAAACACACCTAAACCAGCGGCCAGTCTGGATGTGATAAGAATTCCAACCGTCACGTCCCTCATTCTGTAGCTCCTTGCAGAGTTCCTCGTGAAGGTTACCGGGAGACAGTCGAAGCAATCTTCGAGCACGCTGGGCCTCGAGCGCGAGGAGGGTTATGAGACATCTCTTCCACTTGCCCAGGAGTACGACTGATGAATTAGACGCCAGGAAGCAAAAAAGGACATGCGGAATAACACGCGGCCATTGACCAGATTGCCCGAGTGCTTGCTCACTCTGGCTCCTCTGACCCAGGTAATCCTTGACGTGGTGAACATCGCTAATGTAGCTGGTTCTGCGTTGAGCATAGTGTACTAAAAGCGACTGGGAAGTAGGTTCCTTCGACCCTCCGCTAGCCACAGGGGGAAATCCTACTTCTCAAGCATTCTGCACTAGCGCAGAGGGCCGATGTCTATTTCATCAGGAATGAACTTGCTGCGTTTTCCTCAGCTGTATCAATCAGTTAATGAAGCGGGGTGGAACAAGAGAGCGGGATATTCCCGACCTCAGCAACGTATCGAGGCAATTTATCATTCGCCCATGATGATGGTGCGGGTCTGGAAAATAGCTGATCCACAGTGAGTGATCGCGGGATGCAAACTGGGATGGTCTTCGAGGGGCGGAATGAGTAAGTGAGGGTTGAGAAAATTCGCTGGTGTACGTTGTTCAGAATCTGCTGAACACGGGAGGTGCTCTCTGGGATTGAAGTTGCGATAAAAGCTGGAAAAGTGACTTTGTTTGAGTATTAAACGTCAAATCTTCCACGCCATATGGATCGCCGTCGAGTAAACATTGTGGCGGGGCCAAGCATGGCCGAGCGTTCGACCGTTACGTCGGCGTCCGGTTTGTGCTTTCTGGGGAATGTTCGAAGGAATGGGCACGGTCGGAAAATGTACTTGCGCAGGTTGTGCAAGGAGGGGTGATATTGTGAATCTGCCGCAAAGGCTACAAATATGGAGACCAGGTTAGCAAGATTTGACGAGGCATACGCCATGGTGGACGCCCAGAAGAGTAGTTGGCGCCACTTTCCTTCATCGCCTATTCGCAGGGGCCCGTATATCCTGAGCCAAATTGATTCTGGAGCCTGCCACAATCTGCTATATTGGAGGGATAAGGAATCATCTCCAGATACCATTCCCGTCTATGAATCCACCATACTCAACAAATTCTTGGGCGTCGTTGAATCGGCAGTCCGGTGGTGAACAATAGTTGCGGCGGTATAAGCGCGATGCTCTCCCGAGCCGACGACTGCTAGATCTCTGGCAGTGTACTTGACATCGAAATCTGTTCGGTGCGGCTGGCCAGGAGACTCGAAAGGGAATAGATATGCAGTTCGTTGCGCACTGCGCTCTAGCAGATGGCTACCATGACATGGAAATTCTTCAAACAAAGTGCTCTGTTGGCTCTCGTGGAAAAATTGCACCCTTTCATGGCGCTCCCTGGTCCCTTTGGAAACAAAATACAGTTCGTGCCATTGAGAATACGCCGCAAGGCTGAGACACTCCACCTTTTGCATACACTTGAGATGCGCGAGGGATACGTAGATGCAATCAACCTCAGGAGCTCCGCTTCGCGTAGACCGAGTTTCATGATTGACCAGCAGCCGGCTGACCGTAGTAGAGCCAATGTTTCTTCTGTACCCAACCTGCCTGTAAGTGGATCGGTGTCACGCCCACTAGTCAGGGCGTGCAGATAAGCACAGTACAGCTTGTTCATCAAGTTGACGTTCCCTGCCAAGCAGTCCAATCCTGTAGGCCTGGTACATGACTCACTGATGGGTAGGATCGCAGGTATCGATCTCGACACAAATACGATGACCCATCCTCCCGGAACGAGATGGCACCATCTGGGATGAGGAGTTGAGGACACGCCGTGGGATAAGTTCGTCCACGTTGATGTTTTCTCCAGGCTTTGGTACGGCTTTGGTAGATGCACTAACCAATTGACCAAACCAAACAGAGCCCCGATGGACAGGCGAATATCATAAACCATGCCGCGCATGTTGTGAGATTGAAAGTCCTCATCCTCACCAGCATAGAAGGATAGGTGATGCCGGACCAGAGCGACAGTAGTTGCAATGTCGATGAAGAGGAGTCAGAGTCTTTCGGGGAAGCGGTGACAAGGATGTTTTGTGGGGCGTCGAGTGGCCCCAGGAGACCCGATGCCATGACCCAGGACCGGCTTCGGGTGTCCATGAGAAGCTCACGGCCTTTGTGCAAGCGATATTTCCCAGGAACACGACCCATCCTCTAATTTTCCGACGAACTCTTCCCCAGGCTTTCAAGAGGGCGAATCTCCAAGATGGACGTAGAAAGGGTTAACCAATGAGCGCATCCGAGGCTCAATCAGTACTCCGGGAGGTCACCCTTCAGCTTTTCCTGAGGGATGAGCTCAAGGGACTCCTAGTTAGCAATCGCTCGTATCACAAGATCGGAGTCACTGTCTCTAAGTACAAAGTGCAACTGGAAATGCAACCCGAGCTCTCAATGCTATACTCTATCCCCTCAAAAGAGTGCTCACCTGGTGATCGGAGATCATGCCCTGCGCCGAATAATCCGTCCCTGGGAGATCACTTGGTACGACCCTGGGGACTTGCTGCGCTTGTGGTCAGTAACCTGCGTTGAATTGGGAACGTCACGACATACCTCGCCAAATATTAGGTTGTCTAGCGGATGCCGTTGAATTTCTGTCGGTAATCTCCCCAGCGGTTTCCAATCGACCAAAAGTGACCCATCGAGTAAATTACGGTGTATCTCTTGCGAACGCTGGTCATCGGTCTGTTCTGTCATGCACGAGAGCCAATGTGAATTTAGATCCTGCGGCATGGTCCACCTCAAACTAGGAGGGTAGTCCGAGCGCTCTCTGTGCAACAGCTTAATCAGGGCTGGACGCAAGCAGACGATGGAGTAAGAACGAAATGGTACTCGCTATCATTGCTTTCAGCCAAATTGCTTCGACATCTCGGAGGAGGGTCTCAAGCTCTGCTAGAAGTGCATAGCAAAAGGTAGGTTGTTGAATCTCCCGATGTCAAGTCCGCCCTGTATTCGCAAGCGGTCCAAGCTGAGAGGCTTCCTGAGCCAACAGAGAATGGACTTTGTGACGATGGAAGCTCAGCGACCGACCTCGAATCTCTCGTAAGATGTTGGGCCATTGAAGTAGGCCGCCACTGCGAAGGTGTCCGAAGGCCATGAATTCATGGATGGAAAGGTCCTTGTGGCAATCAGTTTGGTTTTCCACGGCTTCGTTCGACGTGTGAGAGATGGAACCAACATACTTCTGCAGGTTCTGGTATGATCTGCATTGAAGCTGGTATGATGTACAGTGCCCGCTGACGTTGACGCGACCCAATACCTCTGAGACAGGAATAGAAACATGGGTATAGGGACCATAGAATGATAACCCATTGTTTACGCAGACCTGACCCTTTGTTGTTGGAATGGATGTTTCACTATAAGAGAGTTACCGTAATTCGTGGCTGCGCTTTCAATCCTAAGCACTACGCGCATCCCGCCATTCCAGCCACTGTTCAACCCGGTTTGTATCCAACTCAGCTTATTGGCGCTGGTCCTTCTCTTGGCAATGTTAGGCGTTGCGCAGGAATTATGTCGCCATTTGACACGCCAACCGCAGTGCTCAGATTCAAGGAACGACCAGAGCCGTTACTCGTCCAAGGTGATTCCCGCTCACCGTGATACACAGGAACCTCTTATTAACGGCCTGTCAGGGGAATAGGCTGTATATTGACACGGTAAGTGGCAACATACACATTTACGACTTGCGGGTGCATCCATGTTTCTCACCCATGCATCCTCTCTAATGTTCAGCTATGCGGGCCGATAAGCCGAAGGAACCAACCAAACAGCCACATTGCTGGAAATAAATAGTGGGATATCAAGGAAGGCCATCGATCAGTTGGGGTGCATCAAGACTTCAATTTGCTCGTTGTCCCCTCCGGTTTGACTTCCTCCTACCAGTTAATTTGTCGACTCAGTAACTCCTGCTTCTTTTTTCTTCCCAGAACACCTCCCAATGTTATACTCACTGCCTTCCCTCTCATAACCAATAAAACTCGATCAGGCAAAGGGCGCCCTGTCGTTTGCCATTCATTCGAGTGTGCACAATGTCCCTCAAGCCCAGAGTCCCGGTCCATCCAGCTCTCCTCTATCGGGAGGATTTTCCAGCATAGTAGAGAAGGCGTCGATACCAATTTCGACTATAGCGACCACTCTTGCGGTAGGTTGTCATCGGAGAGTAGCGGCGTACAGCTGGAAGGATGGTGAGGCTGAAGAAACCAAGGTGTGTCGGTGTATTTGTATGCGGCTCTGTTATCCTTCTGTGTTTACTCATGGCGTTACTTAGCGTTCTTAGGTTCCTCCCGCATATGTTTCGCATACTCTCCTACCGAGTATGCAATCTTCTCTCTGGAGGACTCGACGGTAGTTGATGTTGAATCGCCTGCGCTCGTACCTACTGCCCCTTCGTCATCGGGCCTAGGGGTGGGAACGTTCTCCGGTTTGTCAAGTTACGTGAGTCTTGGCCTGGCCCCCTGGGAGGCAAGCCTGTAAAACCCGGCCTCGTAAAGGTTGGTGAGGGAGGGGTGGTTGTCGTCAGGGAGGGTAAGTTGAACCATTTTCCTCGCGGAGGCCCATAGTTGCCGAAGTTTTTCTAGACCAGGAGTTTGTCATTGATATTGATGCCAGCGCGAAAAGTGATAGTATTAACTGGCCGACTTAACCTGAGGAAATTGGTGAGTTCTGCTGTTCTCCACCCCTACTTATTGTCCGTTCTACTATCACCGCTGGAAATCTCTGGCGCTCGTGGATCCGTATATATTTTCCATCCTTCCAGCTGGGCCGAGCTGGCACTGTGCCCGCTACCACGGAGCATTCTAATAACTTGAACGACCCGCCTCTTCCCACGAGCTCTTCATCGCTACCACAAACGACGGTGCAATCGCAATCGCACTCACCCTTTATCTAGGCTCCTGTGATTCAGATAATCTCATCTATTAATATGCTCCCGGTGCATAAAATCGCCTTCCCTTTCCCTCGACCGCCGGCGTCACGTCTAGTCATTCAAGAACGACTCTCGGAGCAGCCCAAAAGATTCCCTCTCGACTCTTTCTTGTCTCTGAAGCTCTCGACCCGACACTCACAGCTTCGGAGGGCACAACCATCTGGAGGTTTGCTATGCACGACTGGGATGCGCAAATTGACAAATTGGTATCAAGCGCGTCCTACGTTGAGGCACTAACTCTACCAGATCATATCTACGGTCCCATCCCTAACTTTAAACGGACCCCGATTCTCGTTCTCAATGGCGTTTCGCAAATTCGGTCTGGAAAGTACGACAACGCAATAAATACCTTCTTGGACCTCGATGTAAACCCTGCAAAATTGATCGCACTGTATCCTAACGAAGTGGCTGGATGACTGACGGTGAAACAAGACGAATGGATAGCACCGTTTGGGGGCCCGGTTGCACCCTCAAAAGAGTTGCCTGGCGGAGGGATTGGTGGGCCGAGGATGCGGCGTCAACCAGGTCGAGTGAAATGGGGAGTAAAGATAGTGCGGAGGTAAGTAAATACAGGCTTCCGGTGGCCATTTCGAGGTCGTCGTCGCCAACGGGTTCGATCAGAGCATGGGTGAAGACGATTTTTGGCGCATTGTTCCCTGCAGCTGTTGCGCCCAAGGAAGACGACGTTGGTTCGTTGAGCGGAAGGAAGAAGGGCAAGGTAACCGGCATGTTTTATTTTATGGCTGTGAGCCGTATCAGTATCGTTTGGTATAGACATCTTCCTGTACAGACACGACGCGTTCCCTGGAGACTCTCTGGCGCTACTTGATGTCTCTTCGGCCAAAGCTCACCAGGGCACTAGCTTCGCGCAACATAACTCCCTCACAGTCGCACTTATTCCCGACGCTGTCCTCCACCTCCCCTGCTTCTCTCTGCGCTCTACCGCCTTATGCTGCGCTCACAGACCTCACAGAAGAGGAGCTAGTCAAGAGGGCACAAATCGGGAGACCGAGTATGTTAGTCCGCTGTATCGGTTGCTAAATTGGTCCGAGGTGGAGGAGGAGCTGAGGACGAGAGGGGTGAGCTGCTTTGGTCGTTCTCATATTCTATTTTGTATTCGCGCAAGTGGGAGTGGCAATGGGCGCCGTGCTCTCACTGTGGTACGCCGAAGACTGCGATTCATTAACGCATATAGAAACATGCAGAACTTATATTCCTGTACAACGGGAGGAAGATGAACGCAAAGGCCCTCAAGTTGCTGCTGCAGTACGTATCTTCAATATACAGAGGACCTTGACCAATCCGACGAACTACATTTTTGCAGAAGCTCGGTCCGGAATACCTGGACCAGATCTTTGAGTCTGCACGTTGGGTGCTTGAGCAGGATCAAAATATGGCATTCGGGGCCTGCCTTCGTATCGCTATCTTTCTCAGTTGTAACCATATTCATGCCACATGTTTTTGTTAGATCTTTACTTCGGGCGATGTTGAGCTTCCTTACGGAGCAGTGACGGACTACTTCGAAATTTTTGACCCCTACATAGCGACGCGATATCTCGAGTACATCATCGATGAGAAAGAGGAGAAGAGCTCCAGCTTCCATGATCTATTAGCCGAGCTGTATCTTCGGATGACAATGACTGCGAAGAGGAAGGGGGAAGAGGGTGAGTTCTCTACTGAATATTTATGTGTGATATGTGATTTGAGCACTGATGTCGTGTTCTGGGCTGTCTGGATAGTTCAACCGATATAGACAAGCATGCTGAGGTGTACGTGAGACTCTTGAAGTTTATCGAGACGACGGAACATTATCGGCCTGATCGATTGTACGGACCACTCTCAGAAGGTGGGTGGGCCCCCCCGCGGTCCCTTGCATAGCCTAACCATTTCACCGCAGACCTGTACGAGGCACCTGCGATCTTGTTGGGTCGGATGGGCAGACATGAACATGCGCTCGAGCTATACGTCCGCAGACTAAAAGCCTTTGCAAAGGCCGAAGAGTACGAATATCGGCTTCGACACCGTCCCCGCTCTTCCTCCTCCTTCTCAAACTTTACCTTCGGCTGACTATTCTGAACCCTCCGAATCTGCTCTCACCGCCCTGTCGCGATACAGTGCCCGTCTCGATCCCGTCGAAACTCTGAAACTCCTCCCACCGCTTGTGAATGCTCAGGACGTAAGATCGTTTTTGGTACAATCGCTACGTGCGCCCGTATTCGACAATTGCATTGTCTGAGAGGTGAGCCTGGCAAGGAAGGGAGATGTAGAGAGGCAGTTGATGAAAGTCGAGTCGAGGCGGGTAAAGGCGATGGACAGCCAAATGTACGTTGGGTGATCCACACTCCACGCTGACGTTCGATGCTTAACTGTGAACTATTTAGATGCTCGCAGCGTCATAAGCGGCTGGGGAATAGCGTTATCGCGGTGCGTGCGCCACGGTGAGTAACTCTTCTTACTCGTGGTCCTGTTTGTCTTTAGGGGCATAGCTGATTGGGGTTCGTGATGATAGGGGTAAAGTTACCCACACTATCAATGTCGTGAAGTGTTTTCTAAGAGGCTTAACGCTCTATGTCGACGGTAATACATAATGAAATGTAGCCCGATCCATTGTTACGTAGTTGCCCATCCGTGCACCGCATAGCGCGTCATTCCCATCAAAGTACACTGCGCATTGGAAAGGGTCGCGATGGGCAAGTCGCCAGGGCCTCACGGGAACTGAAAGGGATCGAATGGTCGAGACTGACAAGGGCTGAGCTGGCGAGTTGTCAGAAGCAGGTAGAGGGACTCACAGAGGGACTGGCGAGGCCTCAGCGCGTGCTCCCCCATCCCTGTATGGCGTCGTGATCTTTCTCCGCTGTCTGACCCCCAAATAGAGATCATCTTTCGACGCGCTGCGAGGGATTCACGCAGCCGGCATAACCGCTCACGTTCTGAAAAAGGTACAAGAACGGGGGGAGGTGGGTAAGCTGGAGCGAAAGGGGAATGGACTGTTGGTGATCTGATTCTATCCGTTCCGAGGGATATCTGACGTATGTGTATTCTACTGAAACACCCTGCTATGCGCACTGCGACCATCGCCCTAACATTCATGGCGCAGGTTATCCCCCACATCAGGGAAAAAGACATGTCCAATATTGTCCGATGTAGTCTATGTTGGAGCTGTTGTGCCTGTCGGCTTCCCCCTTATACATAGTTCAATGTAGTGCAGAAGTTAATCAATTTTTCTACATAGACTATATACTCTCTAACTATGTAGTGCTATATATTTAGCATTTGTGTTGGAATACTACATAGTAGCACATACAGGATTAGATTAGATGTATGTATGAGCATTATGATAAATAGATGCATTAGCCACTGAACCTTCCCATCCACTCAGTATATACATGAACCACATATTGAAACTTGTGCAAACAAGGCAGTTCTGTGAGTTGAATCCCTTCCAGTTTTGAGTGGATTCATGTTCCTCAGCTGACAGCATGCATAGTATATACAGTGAGTGAAAAAACCCTTGCAATGTTTGGCCATTCTGTACTAAGTGCGATGTAACACTAGAGGGCGTGGGAATCCCGCTTAGCTTTGGTGGGCCGGAATGTAGTGCTGACTAATTGCTACAGGTTGGTCTTTTGGCCATGTGATTTGGCCCAGGCACCATGGAGATATGTCAATTATAAAATGGCTATACCATTGCAAGGGTTTATTCACTTTTGAAAGCAGAAAGGTATTTTGAAAATATTAGTATGTGGTATAGCCTCCTT
>JBBPMH010000668.1:0-18961 GCA_038090235.1 Pulveroboletus ravenelii
CATTCCAAAGCATTACAGGTGTCATGGTAGAAGCAGAAATAATAGTAGAGGGTGAGGGAAGTAACAACAAGAGTGATAGTGGTATAGTCCAGTCTAAAGGTTGAGGTGGCTGTGCCTCTGTGAGCAGCACCAGAGTCCAAGTGGTGGCAGATTGAGGTGGCTGTGCCTTCACATCTGGAGCTGGCTTTAATAGTTAATTGGAAGTGGAATATATAAGGTTATGAGGAGTAGTGTGGGAATGGAACAGCTGCGAGTAAGTATGCTCAGTCATTGCACATGACAAATGGACTTGATATATTACCTGCAAGTAAGTATGCTAGGTAGATCATGAGTACATGTGATGTAATTGTATAGTAAGAGATACTGTCATATCCCACGCAACTCCTAACTCCGGATCCAACTCCAGCCCCATTTCCCTCGAACTCTGGTGTGTTCTCAATGAGCGCACACCCTAGACCCTCTGGACTCTGTAGCTAGTAATCCCGCCTTACTGTACTTACGTTCCATTCTTCACTTATCCTTGTACACCGCCTGTTTCCTCCATAGCCCCCTCCGACTCTGTTGTTGTACTACTCCGCCTCTGGCTCTGAGTTCTCGGTTCCCATACTGGTGCTCCCCCTCCATATATAAGACTCCATACTTTGTTGTAGATACCTCAGTTCGAATATTGACTAAGACACCCCCGTCTTCTCTGACCCTTTGCTTGAGCCTTGACGGCTCTCCTCTGACCCCTCTGCTGACCTCTGTTGCTTGCAACGGGGTCCCCTTTAATCCTTCGCCCGACCCTCCGTAAATTCAGGGCAACCAGACTTGTGACAGAGGCGCACCACATATGGTAAAGCCAAAGCCCTGTCCGAACTCTGGAGTTCTGGAGTTACCCTCGGAGTCTGTTCTTAACAGTATATTTGAACTCCCTACTGTTAACAAAAGTCCAAACCCATATGCCCACCATGGCCACCCGTGTCACACGATCTCGCTCCCACACCATAGGCGCAAACCCACCTCCATCTCCATGCTTCAATCCATTGAGTGTATTCACCAGTAGTCGCCGGGGCCCTGCCCTTGTCGACCAATTCCACAGCTTCTCAGCCCGCCATACCCCTGCATCCGCTTTGCAAGGACGCGCCCCTCATCACTCTCCAACCCCCAACACTCGCATTGTCCAACTCCCGGATGACAAGCCCCCTCAGCTCCCGGAGGTGCGGCCTCCCCGCACGCCTCCAAACAGGCCTGGTCCAGAAGGTCCAGATGGTCCTGGAGATGACTCCTCCAACGACCCCGACTTCCCAGACCTCGCCCCTGATGAAAGCGATGACGAAGAAGACGGCAACGATGATGGTGATGAGCAGGTGCCTTGTGACACCCTCGCTCTGCTTGCCAATGCCATCCACGGTCTAGCCCGCTCCTCTCGCCGCCGCCCTGCTGAAAGCACCCCCTATACCAAAGTCCGTGAGCCGGACCAGTTCGACGGAACTGAACCCTGGAAGCTCCGGACCTACTTGGTCCAGTGCGAGCTCAATTTCCAGGATCGCCCAAAAGCCTTCCGTACGGACCGCGCCAAAGTGACCTTCGCTCAGTCATACTTGAAGGGCATGGTGCTGGAATGGTTCAAGCCAGACCTCCTCCTAGACGACAATCTGGACCTCCGTCCACTCTGGATGGACAACTACTGGGAGTTCGTCCTGGAGCTCCAGACCAACTTCGGCCCACATGATCCTGTCGGAGATGTGGAACACCAACTCGACCACCTGTCCATGAAGGACACCCAACGTATTAACAAGTACATGGTCGAGTTTAACCGCATCACTTCGCAGATCTGAGGCTACAGAGAAGGTGCCCTCCGGCACCATTTTTATAATGGTCTCCCTGACCGCATCAAGGACGAGATCTCTCATGTCGGGAAGCCCCCCACCCTTTCCGAGCTCCGTGCCCTCGCCCAGGCTATCGACGTGCACTATTGGGAGCGCAAGTCCGAGATTAGCCACCAAGCGAAGCCCTCCACCAACCCCTCCTTGTCGAAGTCCGACAAACCCCCCACCTCTGGAAAAGATAACTCCAGCAGTTCTAAGAACTCCGGTGGCTCCAAGGACTCTAAAGAGTCCAAGGGAAAGTCTGCCACCTGCAACACCCCGAAGCCTGACCTCTCCTCTAAGTTGGGGAAGGACGGCAAGCTCACCACCGCCGAATGCAAGCGCTGCTTCAATCTGAAGCTGTGCATGTTCTGCGGGCTCGCTGGGCACATGGCCAAGGACTGCCCAAAGTCCACCTCCAAGGCCTCTACCAGCCGCGAAGCTAAGGCCGCCACTCCGGAAGCCAAACCGGAGATCTCCTCGGAGGCAAAAAAATAGAGTGCGACCTCCAGGATTCCGCACAGTCTGGAGGTTGCGTTGACCCCACCTGTGCACCTAAGGAGATCCGACTCAACGCATCCGCTCTTTCTGACCCCCGTTCCCTCGTCCCCTCAGTCAGCCTTATTGGTCAGGACATTCCTCCGTTTTCCACGCTCGTAGATTCCAGATCCTCCGATTGTTTTATAGATACTTCCTTTGTTAATAAACACAATCTTTCCACCTACTCCGTACCCCCACTCCAACTCCGACTTTTCAATGGAACATCCAACTCCACGATCACTCAAGCCATCAACCTCTCTGTCTGCTTCGAAACTGGCGACATCACCCTAATGACGTTATACGTCACTCCACTGGACGGCTCCTGTTCTCTTGTCCTGGGACACAACTGGCTCACCTGCTTCAATCTGTTGATTGATTGGGTTTCGAGCAGTATCTCGTTCCGCTCACCTGAGCAGCCCGTGCCTGCAAACCCGAGCTCATCTCCGCAGCCTCCGGACCCTTCTCCTCTGGCTGACCCTGTCACCCCCGATCTGCCTAGTTTCTCCAAACACAAGGCTCCGCCCATTACATTCGTCAGTGCCCCCACTTTTGCGCTGGCCTGTCGACTCCAGGGCTCCACCCAGTTTAGCCTGCATATCTGCCCCGAGAAGAGCAATCTCTGCTCTGCCTCCGCAGACCCTCCTCCCGAGTCAGTCGATCTCTCCAGAATTCCTCCAGAGTACCATGACTTCGCTGATGTGTTCAGCAAGAGCAAAGCATCCATGCTTGCTCCGCACCATGAGCACGATCTGAAGATCAACCTTGAGGAAGGTGCTTCTCCTCCTTTGGGCACCCTCTACTCCTTGTCTCCCTCCGAGCTTGAGTCCCTCCGGACGTTCCTTGATGAGCATCTCAAAAATGGGTTTATCTGCCCATCCTCCTCCGCTCATGCCGCTCCGGTCCTCTTTGTTCGCAAGAAGGATGGTTCCCTCCGTCTTTGTGTTGACTTCAGAGGACTTAACAAGATCACGAAAAAAGACCGCTATCCACTCCCCCGCATCTCTGACCTCCTTGATGCTCCGAGCTGCACTAAGGTCTACACCAAGATTGACCTCCGGCATGCGTACCATCTGGTCCGCGTTGCTGAGGGCGACGAATGGAAGACCTCCTTCCGAACGCGCTATGGCTCCTTTGAATGGCTTGTTATGCCATTCAGTCTGACGAACGCCCCTGCGGCGTTCCAGTGGTTTGTCAACTCGATCTTCACTGATCTCCTTGACATTTGCATCATCGTCTACCTGGATGACATCCTAATCTTCTCTGAAGACAAAGCCTCCCACAAGGAGCATGTCCAGGAAGTCCTCCGGAGACTCCGCAAACATGGTCTCTATGCGAAACCCAAGAAATGCGAATGGAACACCAACTCCACCGAGTACCTCGGCTACCAACTCTTTCCCTCCAGCCTGACGATGTCCGAAGACAAAGTCAAGGCTATTCAGGAGTGGCTGGTACCACGGAAAGTCTGGGACATCCAGTCCTTCTTGGGGTTTGCCAACTTTTACTGACGGTTTATTGCTAACTACTCTGATATCGTCGTGCCCCTCACTCGCCTCACTCACAAGAGTACTCCATGGCTCTTTGACAACGCTTGCCTCGCTGCCTTCCAGTCCCTGAAGGTCGCCTTCACCTCCGCTCCCATCCTTGTCCATTGGACTCTGGACGCTCCAATAATAGTAGAAACTGACGCCTCCAACTATGCCATGGCCGGCATCCTCTCCATCCATTGTCCGGATGAGGAAGTCCGGCCTGTCGCTTTCTACTCTCGGACTCTCTCCACTCCAGAGCTCAATTATGACACCCACAACAAGGAACTCCTCACCATCTTCGAGTCCTTCCGGGCTTGGCGACACTACCTTGAAGGCTCTGGCACCCCTATTGACATTGTCACTGACCACAAGAACCTTAAGTACTTTGCCACCACCAAGCTCCTGACCCGCCGGCAAGCCTGGTGGTCAGAGTTCCTCTCCTAGTTCCATATGGTGGTTCGTTTCCGCCCCAGACGCCTGGCGCGAAACCCAATTCCCTTACTAGACGCTGGGACGTCTATCCCAAAGAGGGGGATAGGGACTACGCTCGTGTCAATCTGCACAATTTCCGCCCCGTGTTCACTAACGAGCAACTCGCCATGTCCCTCTGGGCTACCTATCTCACTGCCCCCGTCCTCCGGGCTAGCACCCTTTTCGATGTCGAGTCCCTTCACACCAACATCCTCTCCGCTCTTCCCTCCGATCCTCTGGCCTCCATCTACATGTCCTCCACAGAACCCGAGCCCCGATGGTCCATCGACTCCGACGGATTCCTCTATCTGGATGATTGAATCTACGTCCCTGACTCTGCAGACCTCTGGCTCCGTGTCCTCTGATATAAACACGACCATCTGCTCTCCAGACTTTTCGGCCAGAACCGGACCCTGGAACTGATACACTGCGAATACACTTGGCCAGATATCAGGACCTTTGTCAAGGAGTACATCTCCTCCTGTACCACCTGTGCACACGCAAAGGTTCCTCGGCACCGCCCCTACAGACTGCTCAAGCAGCTCCCGATCCCCGAGAAGCCATGGAACTCCATCTCCATGGACTTCATCGAATAACTCCCGTCCTCCTCCGGATTTACAGCTATTCTCGTTGTCGTTGACCGCCTCTCCAAACAATGCATCTTCATCCCGATGCACGACACAATTACATCTCCGGTGCTGGCCAAGTTGTTCCTCCTCCACATCTTCTCCAAGCATGGAGTCCCCTCCCATGTTACCTCCGATCGAGGTACAGAGTTCGTCTCGCACTTCTTCTGCTCTCTCAGAAAAGCCCTCGACATCTGCCTTCACTTCACCTCTGGTTACCACCCCGAAGGAGATGGTCAGACTGAGCAAATGAACCAGACCCTGGAACAGTACCTCTGGATTTATTGTAGCTACCAGCAAGACAACTGGTCCGAACTCCTGCCTCTCGTGGAGTTCGCATACAACAACTCTCCTAGTGCTACCACAGGTGTCTCCCCATTCTTCGCTAACAAGGGCTACCACCCGAACATCACAGTGCACCCCAAGTGTGACCTTACCTCTGCTCGAGCCCGTGAGTACTCCATTGACCTCGATTCCCTTCACGCCTTCCTCCGTGAGGAGATGGCTCACGCCCAAGAGCGATACCAAGGCCCTGCAGATGCCAAGCGAATTCCGGCACCGGACTTCAAAGTCGGTGACCAGGTCTTTGTCAAAGCCAAGTATTTCCGCTCCATGTGGCCCTCCAAGAAACTCTCCGAGAAGAACTTAGGGCCGTACGACATTATCGCTAAGGCAGGAAGTCACTCCTTCACCCTCCATCTCCCAGAGTCCATGAAGTCTGTACATCCGGTCTTCCATGTCTCCCAATTAGAACCCTCCATCCCAAACACTATTCCGAATCGGATTCAACCCCCGCCACCCCCAGTTGAGGTAGATGGCAAACCAGAGTATGAGATCTCAGAGATCCTCAACTCCAAGGAGGACAAATGAAGAAAGAACTGCAAATTGCTGTACTTGTTACGCTTGATCCCGAAAGGTCAAGCGTGGACTTGGCTTTAAGGGTCGAGGACAAGAGGAACTGTCAACAAGCTGCTATGGTGAGACAAGGATGGGAAACGTAGCCTGCAACCAGCAGGGTCAAGGGTTCATCCGGCAACTAGCCGACGAAGGTTCAAGGTTGAGGATCTTGCCTAGCGACTTGCTAGCAAGGAGACAAGGGTAAGAGCTGAGCGCTCAGTCAGGTGTTGAGCGAAGACACGTAGAGAGGAGAACAATGTAGATTGCCGAGTAGATCTAAGCTAGGGAACAAGTAGACCTACTGGGGTTTATATAGTACAGGGAGTAATCGAGGTAAGACAAGGACAATGAAGAGTAAACAAGATGGAGCGAGTTAGAGGACGAATGGCGAAAGGGGAGCGATGAATAACAAGGTACACATGGGTCAGAGGACGAATAGCAAAAGAGGAGCGATGAGTAAGAAGAGACATGAGGCCGATAAGAGGATCGGGCGAAGGGATCTAAGGTTCAGGGACTAAGCAAGGATAACAAAAAAGAGTGAAGATACGAAGGGACGCAAAGGAACTCCTAGGAAGGTGTGACTGGGTCACGGGGAATACCTGTGGCAGGGTAGGCGTAATCTGTTGACAGGTTGTGCTTGGTGGAGGTAAATGCCGGGTAGGCATAGACGGTTGTCAGGCAGGTATAGGCAGATGCTGGGCAGGCATAGACGAGCGCCAGGTGGGTGCAGACAGATGTTCGGGGTTTATAGACCGGGGGGTGGGAGTAGTGGTTCCAGTGATAAGCCAGAGGGGACTAGGGAGAGGTGTGGTTGGTGACGATTGGGTGTTGTAGGGCATACTAGCCAAGGAAAAGAATAGGGGTCCCGTACGTCTACGATCAAATCGTAACAGTACTTGGTGCGTTGGTCTGGTTACGAGGGTACTGACGAAGAGACATCGTGGTTGCTCACCACCAAGCTTGATCACATGTCCAAACTTGTCTCGGAGTTTTATCTCCGGTATCCGGACAAACCTGGGCCTCACACCACATGAACGTGCATCAAGTCCGTTGCAACAAAGTCTACGTTAAACCTCCCTATTGCTATTCGCCCCATCTCCATTCTCCACTTCCTCCGCTGCCAACTCCACCAACTCGTCCCTCACCTCCTCCACCTCGTCCGTGTCGGCCTCTGACTCTGCCTCTGACTCTGCCTCCGACCTCCCTCCATAGATCTCCTCCACCTTCAGCTCGACGAACTGTTCCAACAGGTAGTTGGTGCAGTCAAGGCATTGAACCACGCTCTGCAGGAGTTTCCCGACCTCCAAGTTTTCCCGCGCACCCTCCGTGCCTCTGCTCCCCTCCAGCTCCTTCGAGTCCGTGACCTCCGTTCGCACCTTCTTCCTCCACGGCGCCTCCACCTCGTTATCCTGCCATTTCCGCCGCCTCTTCGTCCTCTCCTCTCCAGCCCATTCGCATTGGGCCCGAGCCGCCCAACACTCCATGCACGATGTTGCCTTGCCTGGTCCGGGCATGCATTCAAGGCCGCGCCCCGCACACCACGAGCACGCGCGCTCTTTCCCCATTCTGGAGTCCTGTGTGCTCTGAACTTCCTGGGCCTACCAAAAGTCAGTCATGTTGTCACTAGGTGACGACCACTCACCCGTTCACGCACCTCCTCCTCCTCCTGGCGCTTTGCCTCCTCTTCTTGGTGTTTCGCCTCCTCCGCTCTCCGCTTTGCCGCCTCCTCTGCCACTTTATGCCGCTTCTCGGCCTCGGCCTCCTTTTTCTTCCGCTCCTCCACTGCGCGCGCCAATGCCGCTCCGAGAACTTTGCCATGAGCGTGTCGTCGTCGTCATCTATGTGCTCAGCGAGCCACTCATCAGGCCAGCTGTGGACTTGGAGGTGTGCGTCAGACATGATGAAGATGGTAGTTGGGAAGAAGGAACAAACCACCACGCCAAAAAAATTATGTGAACTTTTCGAACTCCATTCCGAACTCCGCATTGTGCTAAGCGGTTTCCACACCGCACTCCACCCCGCATTGTCCTTGCTAACAGCCTTCAGGGGTTCAGGCCTAGAGGGGGGATACTGTCATATCCCGCGCAACTCTTGAACTCCGGTGCATTCTCGATGAGTGCGCACCCTAGACCCTCCGGACTCTGTAGCTAGTAATCCCGCCTTACTGTACTTACATTCCATTCTTCACTTATCCTTGTACACCGCCTGTTTCCTCCATAGCTCCCTCCGACCCTGTCGTTGTACTACTCTGCCTCCAGCTCCGAGTTCTCGGTTCCCATACCAGTGCTCCCCCTCCATATATAAGACTCCGTACTTTGTTATAGATACCTCAGTTCAAATATCGACTAAGACACCCCTGTCTTCTCTGACCCTCTGCTTGAGCCTTGACGGCTCTCCTCTGACCCCTCTGCTGACCTCTGTTGCTTGCAACGAGATCCCCTTTAATCCTTTGCCCGACCCTCCGTAAATTCAGGGCAACCGGACTTGTGACAGAGGCGCACCACATACGGTGAAGCCAAAGCCCTGTCCGAACTCTGGAGTTCCAGAGTTACCCTCGGAGTCCATTCTTAACAGATACTCACCTCAGTTGTTGTGCATGACAAATGGACTGAGACGATTGACTGTGAGACAAAGTAAATATACTTGTTGTGCCACTAATTCACAAAGGGGAGGTGGCACAAAGATGAAAGCTTCATATCATAGAAAGATAACACAAAGGAATTAGCAATATACTATGTGACATGTCTGATAACCATGTTGAGACAGCTCACAGCTGTGCACATGTTTGCATATTCCAACAGAATATGACAAATAGGATGGAACAAGCAGTTGTAGTACTGCCTGGTCTATACAATGAGGTGACTATGTGTTCATAGGTGGAATCCAAGTCTGGGTGGTTGCTATGGCTGCACTCCAACTGGCTGAAGTGTAGTCTGGCCAGATAGGGCTTTCTGTTATGATTCTCTTACATTCATTTTCCTTTCTTGTTCCTACCCCTGACCCCTATGCCTTATCTCTTGCCCTGTACCCAGTTAGTCATTTGGACTTACTCTCCCTGTCCGATTCTCTCATATTGGACCAGTGTTCCTAGTTTACTCACTGCTCCTCTTTCAGTGTTTGTCATCTTACTCAGATGATTCCTCAGCTGTTATGTTACATTTGGATCTCCCTAGATATATAAGGCCTGCCTTGTAGATACAGCTGTCTCTAGCTTAGACCTACTTGGCAATCCACCTAGTCTCGTCTTCTTGTGTCTTTGCTCTACACCTAAGTGAGCACTCAGCTCAGACCTTCTTTCCCTGTTGACCGTTTGTCAGACAGAACCCTCTGTCCACCTGCCAACTGATTGTTGGGCAAACCCTTGACCCTGCCAAAGTGCAGGATACATCCCTCGTCCTCATCTCCCTGTAGCTGTTTGCTGACAGGACTCCTTGTCCTCTGTCCTTAGCCAAGTCAACGCTTGACCCTTCAGGATCAAGTGTAACAAAAGGTCTAAGCTCTCCTGTCATAGCTAGCATCGCCTAAGCCACCAACATTTCCTCCAATCGTCAGCCACAATATCCCTCATCATCACGACAACCCCAGTTGCCACAAGCACCCCAACCCTGCCAGGTCTCATTCTTTGACACCCTTCTTGGACCCACCCAAGAAACCACTAGGGATACCAATGATTCAGATCTTGACCCACAATCTGGTGAAGAACACCATTCACCCTTCCCTGACATTCCCATCTCCTCTGTTGCTGAACAACAGGAGAATACTGACCTCACCCAACGTCTGTCAGTGGGAGTCTCCCTTCCAAGAAAACCAACTCCCCCATCTCTGACTCCAACTATCCGACGACCAGTCTATCCTCATCTAGAAACAGAGGAACTATGTTGGCAAAGAGATGAGTGACAAGCCAGAAGAGGACAGCCACCCCATAGACCACCAACCCCACTGCCATTTTCCTGCCCCCCATTCCAAATGTCAAACAAGCCCACCGAGTTATGCCTCTCTAGACCTGAGAAGTTCAACAGAAAGTATGCTAAAGCAATCCTATGGCTTAATTCCATTGATATCTACCTTATGATCAACAAGGAGATTTATAAAGACAATGACAAGCAAGTCACCTTTGCCCTCTCCTTCATGACCAAGGGATCAGCCTCAACCTGGGCAAACACATTCCGTACCAAGGTCCTGGCTAATGGAAAGTTCGGAACCTGGATTGAGTTCATAGTAGAATTCAAAGCTACGTTTGAACACAAAGACACCAAGGCCCAGGCTATCCACTGGATGATGTGCACCAGAATCCAGAAAACCGAGAACCTCAATGCCTACATTGCAGAGTTCAAAAATCAAGTAGCCATTAGTGGAGTAACTGAAGAAGATGTTCTCATCTCTTTCTTCATAGAAGGTCTTCCAGAGGCAGTCTGTCAACAGATCTTATCGTCAAAGGATGGCTTGTCATTTATATGGATGACCTCCTTATCTTCTCCCCAGATGAGCAAACCCATGTTGAATGAACCCAGCGAGTTCTACAATGCATGAAGGAGTTGGAACTCCACCTGAAGTTAGAAAAGTGTGAGTTTGCCATCAATCAAGTGGAATATCTTGGGATGATCATTAAACCCAGTCAACTTGCTATGGATCCAATTAAACTGGCTGGGATATCTGACTGGCCAACCCTGGAATGCATCAAGAATGTACAATTCTTCCTTGGTTTTGCCAACTTCTACCGCTGCTTTATCCATGACTACTCCACTATTGCCTGCCCACTACTGGATCTCACCAAGAATGACCACTTCTGGAAGTGGTCTCCCACATGTGAAATCACATTTCAATCATTGAAATTGGCTTTCCTTGCCAGTCCCATGCTCCAACTCCCCAATCCCATAAAGCCATTCACTGTCACCACCAATGCTTCCAAATGGGCCACCAGGGGAATCCTCTTGCAAATGGATGGTAACAGCAACCTCAGGCTGTGTGCTTATCTTTCTCAATCCCTTACTTCAGCAGAGTGAAATTATAACATCTATGACAGAGAACTCCTCACCGTCATCCAAGCCCTCAAAGTGTGGCGGCACCATCTCCATGGTTCCGCCTTCCCAGTGGATGTTCTCACTGACCATAAGAACCTCACCTACTTCCACGCACCCCACAAGCTGAATCATCGCCAAGCTCACTGGCTTCTTGACCTCGGAGACTTTGATCTCAAGTTTACCCATATCCCTGGGACCTCCCTGGCTGCCCTAGATGCCTTATCCCACCAGCCCGATCACATTGATGGTGATGACTCTGACAACACTAACATGACCCTCCTTCCCGATGACCTCTTCGTCAATCTCATTGATGTCAACCTTTTTTCAAAGGTTGCTGCCTCCTTGGCCTCTGACCCCCTCATTCTTGATACCCTGCATGCCCTTGAGGGCACCGTCCCTGCATGCTTCCAGTCCCATCTTTCTGACTGGAAGTTTGATGCAGGCATTCTCATCTTTCAAAACTGCATCTACCTCCCTGTTCCCCTTTGCCGCAACGTTGTCTCTCGTTGTCATGACCATCCCTCCACTAGTCACCCAGGCTACCTTAAAACCCATCAGCTTGTCTCCTGTGACTATTGGTGGCTGGGCCTTGCCACCTTTGTCTGCCATTATGTCCAAGGTTGCACTGCCTGCCAGCAGTACAAGGTCAACACCCATCCAACGATTGCTCCACTCACCCCCATTGCCTCCTCTTGCACCTGCCTCTTTCAACAGCTTTCATATGACCTAGTCACCAATCTCCCGCTTTCTGGCAGTTTTGATAGTCTCTTGGTCATGGTTGACCATGGGCTTATGAAGGGGGTAATACGAAAACTGTGACTGCCAAAGGTGTAGCCCACCTTTTCTTTCACAAAGTCTACTCACAATTTGGCCTATATGACAAAATTATCTCGGATAGAGGATCTCAATTCACATCTGAATTCGCCAAATCCCTTGCCTCCCTCCTTGATTACTCCTTGGCCCTCTCTATGGCCTACTACCCTCAGATCAATGGGGAAACAGAATATGTCAATCAAGAGGTTGAGACCTACCTCCGAATCTTCTGTCATGACAACCCGACCAGTTGGGCAGAACATATCCCTATGGCTGAGTTCACGCACAACCACCACCCCCATTCTGTCACTGGCCAATTGCCATTCTACCTCATGATGGGGTATGAACCTAAATCCCTTTCCACCATCATCTCCGAGATGGCTCTCCCTGCAGTTGAATCCAGACTTTGGAACCTTTCTCATATGAGGGATGAGGTGCTCACAGCATATGAACTATCATGCCAGCTGATGAAATCATAAAACACACAAGGCTTCACCCCTTGGAAACATGGTGATAAGGTCTGGCTTGAAGCATGGAACTTAAAACATTCCCTCACCAGCCCTAAATTTGCCTCTAAATGAGAAGGCCCCTTCGTCATTATGAAAGTCATATCACCTATCTTATATTAACTCTGCCTCCTGACAACTTGGAAGATTCACCCCGTGTTCCATGCTTCCCTCTTATTCACCTATCATGAAAATGATGTTCATGGTCGGAACTTGTTGATAGAGAAGAGGAGTATGAAGTGGAGAAAATCATATGTCATTGAGGAGCTCTGTCCTGATGGAGCTATCTTGTTTGATGGAAGGGATATTCCGCTAAGGAAAATTTATGGGTTTTGGAGCCCAAGCTGACTAATGCCAAGAAAACTCTAGACTCATATAAATGGCTCCATCCCAAAGTCTTTCCTCAAACTCCCTCACATTCCATCAACACAATGTCCATTGGCCCTACCAACCATCCCAATGTCACCTTCCCCCTCATTCCCTCTGGTCTTGTTACCTGCAGTTCTCCTGCATCTCCTCCTCATACAGAATCAACTATGGGACCTCCTCCACCCTACCTGGTGAGTGCTGAGAATTCTCCTGCTCACATTTACATGACTGGCCTGTTCGCTGATGTTGATATTCCCCTCTCTAGTATGCTCTCCTCAGAGTCCTCAGTGACCTCCACAACATCGGTCTCGACCACCAACTCCTACTTCTTCACCCCCACCAAAATAGCCGAGATCCACCCTGTTCCTCTACCTGCCAGTTCAACCTGCTGCCCAGATACTCCCTACCCTGAGCCCGAAGAAATCCCCTGCTCAGAACTAGTTGTCACAGACCTGGGAACACACCTGGTCACCTTCAGCTAGAGGTACCCAGACAGACGGGAAACGTTAGAAGGGCCACATCGCTGTCGCCCACTAGACAACATCCGCCCACCTGAAGTACCCTTCCATGCTTACAGGTTATGAGATGGAACTCCAGATGAGCAATATCTGGCCACCCTCCTCATACACCTGATTGACAAAGTGCTCGGCCATTAGGATCTCATTATTGTTGCCCACCTCCTCTGCTCCATCCGTGCACATCTCTGAGGACTTCTCAGAACCCTAGGGTTCCAGATGGAGAGAGTATCTACAGGATCTCGACCATTATTTGGCTAAAGTAGTGGCCCCAGCAATGGCAGGGGATGGTGTTATGCTTGATCCCAAAGGGTCAAGACGTGGACTTGGCTAAGGGACAAGGACGAGGGACATTGTCAGCTAATAGCTATAATGGGATGAGGATGAGGGACACAGCCTGTGGGGAGCAGGGTCAAGGGTTCGTTCAATGTCTTAATCGATGAAGGTTCAAGGTCGAGGATCTTGCCTAGCGACTTGCTAGCAAGGGGAGCAAGGGCAAGAGCGGAGCGCTTGGTCAAGTGTGGAGCAAGGACATGCAGAAGGAAGCAAGTAAATTGCCGAGTAGGTCTAAGCTAAAAAACAAGTAGACCTATGAGTGGGTTTTTATAGTACATTGGGAGATGACAAGGTAAAACAAGAACATCAAGTGGAAAACATGGATCAGTAAGCATATGAGTAAGACAACGAATAGCAGAAAGAACTCAGTGACTAAGTGTGGAGCTATGAGCCCAATATGAGAGAATCGGACAAGGAGAGTAAAGTCCAATGATAAACGGTGGAAACAAGTCAAGATAACAATGAAACGTAACAGATGGCACTACCCCATCTGCACACTACTTCGCTGACTATGTCAATCGCCACACCTCAGAAGCTGTCCAAACCCCATCTGCATCCTTGTCCTCCCTCTCTCCTGAAGAAACTGCTGCCGTTGACACTCTCTCCAACCTCTATTGGGCTTCACACCCTTATCCTTTGCCAGAAAACCACCCATTTTACTCCCAGGCATGTTTCACCTGTCACTGTTTAGGACATCACCACACTAATTGCAGCTTCTACCAATGCCCCATTTGCCTGGAATGGGCTTCAGGCCACACCCAGTATCAATGCCACCCCCGGCATCATGTCCCTGCTCCTACCCTCACCCTGGTGGATCATATCACTGTATGCTCCCCCCAACACTCCCTGATGACTTCTTCCTCCTCCAGATCACCCGGCACTGGGTCCCAGGCTTTCCCGATCTCTCTTTCTCCCATATAACCCCACCATAATCATTGTGAACCATTTTGTGCATGCAACCATTGGTTCTCTGGGAGTCTCCTCTCTGTCCCTCCTCCTCACCTGGACTCTCCCATCGACAACACTGGCAACCCGACTGACTCGGTTGGATATAGTAATAACACAGGTTCTCCAGAAGCCAAATATAGGGAGTTTTAGTGGTCAACAGAGTCGCCACATGCTAAACCAGGGGTAATGTTACGATTCTCTTATGTTTTTTTTTCCTTTCTTGTTCCTACCCCTGACCCCTATGCCTTATCTCTTGCCCTGTACCCAGTTAGTCATTTGGACTTACCCTCCCTGTCCAATTCTCTTGTATCAGACCAGTGTTCCTAGTTTACTCACCACTCCTCTTTCACTATTCGTCGTCTTACTCAGATGATTTCTCAGCTGTTATGTTACATTTGGATCTCCCTAGGTATATAAGGCCTGCCTTGTAGATACAGCTGTCTCTAGCTTAGATCTACTCAGCAATCCACCTAGTCTCATCTTCTTGTGTCTTTGCTCTACACCTAAGTGAGTGCTTGGCTCAGACCTTTGTCCCCTGTTGACCATTTATCGGACAGAACCCTCTATCCACCCACCAACCAATTGTTGGGTAAACCCTTGACCCTGCCAAAGTGCAGGATATATCCCTCATCCTTGTCTCCCTGTAGCTGTTCACTGACAGGACTTCTCGTCCTTCATCCTTAGCCGAGTCAACACTTGACCCTTCGGGATCAAGTGTAACATTTTCCACCTGAGTGAATCTCAGGCTTGACTGAATTGACTTGCAGCTAGATAAGGACAAGTTTTTAGAGGTAGAAATCAGTGTGGGTGATAAGGGTTTAGTGTCTGGTGGCTGCACAAGCAGTGAATATGTGAGCGGTGGTGGCAGTGGTGAGATAGGGGCTAAAAATGCGAAGGGCTGAAAAACAGTCAGGAGCTCTACCAGAGGTTCCACTGATGAGCTTAATGGAAATGGTGACTTCTGGGTAGTCTGCACAGATACAACCAGAGCAGAAATAGAAACAAGAGAGCTATGACTGGTTGAGCTGGATAGACCAGTCAGATAGGAAGTGGCTGTGCAGACTGAGTGACCAGTGACAAAGATGGAGTGGAATATTGAACCAGATCTAGATAAAAGAAATTCTGCTACTTTCATGATATCGGCAAGTGTCATATCCTGTGCAACCCCTAACTCTGGATCCAACTCTGGCCCTGTTTCCTCAAACTCTGGTGCATTCTCAACAAGTGTGCACTCTAAACTCTCTAGACCCTGTACTTAGTGATTCCACTTTACTGTACTTATGTTCCATTCTTCACTTACCTTATATACCACCCATCTCTCTTCATAGCCCCTCCGACTCTGAAGCACAGCTCCATTGTTCTTTCTACTCTGCCTCCAGCTCCAAGCTATCAGTTCCCATACCAGTGCTCCTACTCTGTATATAAGACTCTGTACTATGTTGTACATACCTCAGTTCGAATATTGACTAAGATATCCCCCGTCTTCTCTGACCCTCCACTTGAGCCTTGATGGCTCTCCTCTGATCCACTCTTGACCTTCATTGCTTGCAACAAGGTCACTCTGACCCTCGCCTGACCCTTAGTAAATTCAGGACACCTGGACTTGTGATAGAGTGCACCACATATGGTGAAGCTGAAGTCCTGTCCAAACTCTGGAGTTCCGGAGTTACCCTTGGAGTTCTGTTCTTAACAGCAAGAGAATAAAACTCCCCTGGGTGGATATCTAGTCTGACCAGGGTGAGGTGATCTTGGACCCAGGCCTCTATATCCAGGAAGTCCTGGTCCAAATCAGATAGCTGGTGAGCAATTATGAGTGATTTTGATATTTTGAGGAATTCCCAGTAATACTTTCTGAGATCATCTAGATTGCACATAGGTTTCAACCTAGATTCTTCTAGAAAGCCTAAAAGATCAGTCCAGCTATACCAATCAGTAACTTCACATCCAGGATAATACTTTTTAACAGCAGATACAAATATATCCCAATCTGGAATAGGAGAAGTAGCTTTAGAAAGAAACTTCCAGAGTTTAGCATTATCCAGGTCAGCATAATAGATAGTGAGCTTGATCTTCTTTTCATCATTGTATCCGAGAGTGGTAGCTAGGGCATCAACATTTTCAAGAAAGCTGGGAAGATGCATCAGAGTTCATGCATCAATCAGGGAGCACCTGGAGTGTAATGAAGTGGTTGGTGAAATGGAGTAGTCATGGTGATCTGAGCTAGTAGATAATGAGATGAGCTAGACCAGTCAGGAGAACTGTGAACAAATAAGGAAAGAGGAATGTCAGGCTGTCAATTGGGGTTAGATAAGATAGCAACAGTAATAAGTGAGCAATCAAATAAGCAGATATGCAAATGAGCTGAGATGAAACAGTAGGAAAGAATGGATAGTCAGGGGTAAAAGGGACATGAGCAGATGGTCAGAAAAAAAGATATAGATTCCGAGAAATTGAAGGAAGGCCTAAGCCATGGGATCCTTCAAATCACAAGTCCAACTGAACCCCCCTCATGGTGGGCTCCAGATGAAGAATAGCAATCCTAACTGGGAGGCCAGGAGGGCTAGTAGGGGGTGAGTGTAGACTTGACCCAAGGGAGGCTCTGGACTGTGAATGGTGGTGTTCCCAATAGCTAGGTGGGCCTGGGGAATGACTGGGTCACTCTCTGGAACAATGATGGATGATAAAAGGTGGAAAAATAGAAAGGTAGGAAGATATATTTCAAAACCTAATACAAGGCTTTTATAGTCTGGAACATGTTCCTGGACTTACTAATGGTAAAGGGGACATGTTCTAAATAAAGAATCAAAAGTCCAAAAGAAACTGGGCTTGTTAGGGGTCAATCTGGACTAAAACTGGACTGGACTATCAATCTGGACTAAAATGGAAGTGGACCAAGCTAATACTAGTCCTGGACTGGTGATAACATATAGATGGATAATGGGTAGACCAGCTGGAGTATGGGAAAAACACCAGATATCAATGTAAAGACACTTGATGCTCTACAGTGATATAGCTGGAGGATGGAGGGAGATGCTTGATCAAATCCATTGAGATTGAATCCCAAGGATGAGCAGGAATCAGGAGTTGTTTGAGCAGCCCATAGGGGCAGTGTCATGAAGTCTTGACTCAGATGCAGGTGGTACAGGAGCAGATGTAGTCTTTAACAAATGTTCTTACACCAGGCTAGGTATAATCTCTGTGAACCAGCTCCAGGGTGTGGTTGATACCAAAGTGACTGGATAGAGGATGGTTGTGCTTTAGGCAGATGATACAGAGAGGGAGATCTAGGATGTCTGGGACATAGATCCTACCATTGAGATGGAAGAGTCCATCAGAGTCTGTAGACTAACAGAAATTGGAGGAATTGGAGAGATGGTACTAAGCCACAGAGTTGGATGATAGGGAGAAATGGATGTCAGAGTGTATTTGTGCTATATCGACAGTGACAGAGGTATGGAGTGTGGGATCCAGGAGGTAGGTGGCTTGTAGGGACAATGCAAGCTATTCCTAGGTGAAGATTGGGCAGAAGTTGTGAGGGTTGACATGAACATAGTCACTATCTCTCTCTTTAGGGTAGATGTCCCAGTGTCTAGTCAAAGTGTCAGGTTTCCCACTGAGGCAACCAGGATGGAAGTGGATGGCGAGGTTAAACTGACAAAGATACTCTGACCAGCAGACTTGCCACCTGGTCAGGAGCTTAGAGAAAGTAAAATACTCCAGATTTTTATGGTCAGTGACCACATCAATTGGGAAAGTGAAGCCCTCAAGGTAATGGTGCCAGTGGGTGAAGGCCTCAAAGACAGCCAGAAGTTCCTTATTATGAGTGTTGTAATTCAACTCTGGAGAGGTCAATATGTGGGAGAAGAAAGCGACCAGGCAGATCTTATTATTAGAGCAGATAATGGAAAGAATGCCAGCCATGGCATAATTGGAGGCATCAGTCTCAATGATAAGGGGGGCATTAGGCACTCAATGGGTAAGAATAGGCACAGAGGTGAAGGCAACCTTGAGGGCATTGAAAGTGAAGTGACATTCATTGGTGAATTTCCAAGCAGTGTCTTTGCAGGTTAGGTGAGTGAGTGGAATGATGATGTCAGAATAGTTATGAATGAATCAGCAGTAGAAGTTGGCAAAACTGAGGAAGAACTGGATGTTCTTTATCTTGTGAGGTTCTGGCCAGTTGGAAATGGCTTTGACCTTATCAGAGGATATGGAGAGGCCATTGGTGGACAGGTGGAATCCAAGGTATTCAACAGAGTCAGTGTGGAACTCACACTTCTCTGGCTTGGCATACAAGCTGTGCTTACAGAGGTGTCAGAGGACTTCATGGACATGCTGTTTATGAGACTTGGCATTAGAGGAGTAAATCAGGATGTCATCAAGATAGACAATGACACAGACATTGAGGAGGTTGCTAAAAATACTGTTCACAAACCTCTGGAATGCTGCAGGGGCATTGGTGAGTCTAAAGGGCATAACACACCACTCAAAGAAACCATAGTGAGTGTGAAAGGCAGTCTTTCACTCATTACCTTTGGTAATG